>JAGFPH010014410.1:427-13885 GCA_018207615.1 Philaenus spumarius | reverse complement strand
ACACTTTGGGATGGGATGTTGGTCGAGAAACCGCGTCACGCTGAAAAGTAAGAACAAATTTTTAAGAACTATCGATTAATCGACAGTAGGGTCACCGAATCCACAATATATAATTACTGATAATGATAATGTAGGTGTATAATATAGTAATGAAGTCACGTATAATATATTGAAGATAAATATATTGAATAATATTGAAAAATGTCTTATATTTCATTTATATATCCTGTCTGTTTGTGTGCGTGAGTGGGTGTATGAGAATGGCCAAAGAAGTATAACTTCCACCGTGTGGTCCGACGCACACCCAATTTTTTTTTGATTGAGGATGTTAGTGATGCTATTTGGTTGGTACCTTTAAATAGGTATGAATTTGTAATGGAAGTCTGCAGATCTGATGTTTTGTGATTAGGTACTAATTTAGTTGACTCACCCAAAATGTCTTGGTGGATATTAAATTTTTTTGATATTCTATTTTTAAATTTTTTTATAGGCCTATACTGTACTTGATACTATTTCTTCTGGTTTCAATTTAGCAGATGTATGTTGTAGGTTTTAAAAATGTCTGCCATAAACTAAATATCCACTGCTCTCCAACAAAGCTAGTAACAAACTCTTCTACAATTGATTACCTTCTTCTTCCTCTCTTTTGCAACTATCTTCCTCTTCTTCCTCCTCAACATTATAATTTCTTCTTTCTCCCTTTTACATTTTCTTTGTCCTACACTTAAGCCTATATGGGTTTTTTTACATATCATGATGAAATCTTATTACTAATGTTTTGAAATGGTATATGAATATAATGGGCTATGTGTTTCCTTTTTTATGATTATGAGTATCAGGGACTGATGACTAATGATATGATCCCTGATATGATTTACCAACTGCTTTAAGAATAAATACGAATTTTGGTATCTTTACAACCATAATGTTAATATGTTCTCTGATGGTATTAACTCTGCAGTCCTTACTCTTCTATGCTTCAAGCCATCCTTCTTTCCTCTTGCAGTGCAAAATCTCTTCAATGTACCTTGAGATACAATCCCAGTTGCTTTTGGAAAACATAATCTTTTCCACTAAGTTCTCTACCGTACATTCTCCAATCATGTTATTGATATCTCGCCGTTGGTATGAGAATTGTATCTTCTATTCTCGCACGTTCGCCTATACCGCCTAATCTCACATTGAATGAGAACTGCCATTACATTAATTAATTGTCTTTAAATTTACAGCACAGTTTCAACAAGTGTTCTGTTACAAACTATATACTGTACTATTACTATATTAGTAGTTCTAGTTTTATTAATATCTCTAATGTTTAGATTATTACTTTAGATCTGATCATAACAGATTTTCAGTGTTGGTGCAGTAATCATAGTTTACTCTAACACTTATAAACTGGCACGTAGGCTGTTTTTCTCAGTGGCATTTCCATAAACAGCTGATTGAATACTTTAAAATAATTTATATCTCTAATTTTACTTTCTCACTATACTATAGTATAGAGAAAGTATATTGATCGCATAAAAATTGATGTTGAGATTTTTGTGGAAATATCCGTTTTGGCACCCTCTGAGTAAAAAAAAGGGGTTTTTACAAAATGCCTGTCTGTAACATATACAAAGCTAGAGCGAAAACTATTCGATCGATTTCAAACAAATTTGCACCAGAGATGTCAAGTAGGCCTGTATAGATGCACGAAAAACGGTTTTGAAAATTTTTGTAAAACAACCCCCTTTTTGGCCAAAAAATCTGTTATTATTTTTTTATAAAAAAACGGCTTTAACGATTTTGATCAAATTAGTGTTATTTGTTTCCTTTAATCTACCATATGCAAAAAACCGCATCTTTCTAAAAATTCTCGTTTAGCTAATAATAATAATAACTGATATTTGGGGCTTTTTCGGCCATAAAGGGGGTTGTTTTTCAAAAGTTTTCAAAACCTTTTTTCGGGCATCTATACAGGCCTAATTGACGTGTTTGATGGAAATTTGTTCGAAATTAGTTTTCTCTCTAGATAATAATAATAATAATATTTATTGGTAAATCTCCTACTTTAATAAATCACCTCTCCTACCCCACCTAAAATTATGAAGTCACAGTGAATCTGTTTAATAATTTAAATATGTTTGTGAGAAAGTATGTGACAGTTCCTGGTACCGTTTATTTAGGTTATTGTCTTAAATTTTCTGAAACTATTGTGGTTACGTTACTTAGGAAAAGTTCAGTCATTTCAGAGGTTATCTCGACTTGAACACAATCAGAGTTTACCTCTTTATAATATTAATATAGATGAGATGAAGAAAAAAACCGCTGTAGAAAATGAGCGACAGCTGATTAAGTACGACAGCTGATTAACTAATCGTACAGCTGACCCGACTGGTAGAATCGTACAAGGTCAATGAGAAATAATAAAAATGTTTAATGTTTTCGCAAATTCCAACATGTTTTTCAAGGACCTTCGGATCTGGAATGCCGAAGATTTGTCTTAGTTTAATTAAATATGGCGTCATCCAACACTGTGACAGTATTGGGCAAGAATGCAGCCGTAACATTGCTATGATCGGGCGGTAGCTTACAAAGGAGTTAAGGGTGACCTTAGTATTATAAGACCAAATAGAGATATTCAGGGTGTTTGCAAAACTTTATAATATGGTTTCTTGGGTCAAAATAAGTCAAAGAGTTCGCATTTCCTAAAACGCTTAGTTTTCTAATCTCATCCAATTTGTGTTTTTAGCGAATTCTATAGGAAATATGAGTGACTCTTATGGTGAGACTTTTTTGTTTTTGGCGCTTTATTAACTATTGTATATGTATTATATATATGTATTTATGTGTTAATAATAGGGGAGACCCTGGGTGCTCCGCACACCAACAATATTACACGATGCGTAGGACTTGTCACTCGCACTCCCCGTTTTACTTATATTAAGCACTAATCACTACTGTTCACACGTGTGTTATTTATTAGTGCTAGCGACAAATACTAATGACAAGTACTACGCTTCGTGTAAACCGGGCATTATATTGAAACGTTTTTGTAGGAAAATATTCTGCACATTTTGTTTCTACACGACCTTATAGCCCGTCTGGTCCTCCTAAAATCGATCAAAACGTAAAATACCGTAAAAGCACCCGGTTCTAATCAATGTGGGTATTTTACCGTGAGGGCAAAGGAGACTGAAGTGCAAACAAATTCTACTAATATATTTCGTAGACGGAGGCAGCTATTCAACGCCTTCGTGTCAGTTTCTTAAATAGTTGGTTGAAACAACAAAACATATTTATAAACTTAATTTTTGAAATTCGCTCAACTTACGTCAGTGGTTCAGCTGCGTGTTCGAATTATTTTGTATTTTCAATACAAGGAGAGGAATGTAACTTATGTAATTCGAAAGGTACTGTGCCACAGAAGATCAATCAATTAATTGTGTTTTTATCTGTTATTCCATGCAGTATTGCATCCGTCGCGTGACTTCGTTGTGTGTATCCTATTTACGACGCATCTTCAAGCTTTCGTCACTTTTACAACACAAAGTGCACAACACTGCAGTACTCCATAGCGTGGTCTATGATATACTGCCTACTTACCTTAGTTATTCACCGGGTTTATCTTGATAATCAAACAGGACGTCGGCGTCGCGAAGGACTGAAATGTATTCCCTTTACGCAATAACGAAGAGGTGCCAAAATAATTTGTACATTATTTCTGATTGCCTTACTGAACTGGTTAATCTATATAAATATATAAAAGCGAAATACCATTCACTCGCTCACTGACTCACTCATCACGATTTCTCAAAAACTACCGAACTGATTGAAATGAAATTTGGTATAGCTTCCTCTAGGGCTATAGGTGCTCACTAAGAAAGGGTTTGAAAACATTCGAAATTTTAGGGGGGGTTTGGGGGATCAAAGTTATTAAAAAACGATTTCTTCAAAACTACCGAACGGATTGGAATGAAATTTGGTATATAGCTTCCTCTAGGGTCATAGGTGCTTACTAAGAAAGGGTTTGAAAAAATTGGAAATTTTAGGGGAGTTTGGGGGGTAAAAATTACTAAATCACGATTTCTCCAAAATTACCGAACAGATTGGAATGAAATTTGGTATGTAGCTTCCTCTAGGGCCCTATGGGCCTATGCGCTCGCTAAAAAAGGGTTTAAAAAAAAAAAATCGAAATTTTAGGGGGGTTTGGGGTGATAAAAGTTATTAAATCACGATTTCTTCAAAACTAACGAACGGATTGGAATGAAATTTGGTATGTAACTTCCTCTAGGGCCATAGGTGCTCACTAAGAAAGGGTATGAATAATTTTGAAATTTTAGGAGAGGTTTGGGGGGATCAAAGTTACTAAAATCATAATTTCAGATCTTTTATTATTATGATAATAGTGCTTTTATTATTTAAGATCTATATATATAAAAGCCAAATACCACTCACTGACTGAACACTTAAAAAGAATACAATTACAGTACGTTAAAAAGACTAAAAATACCAACCACCACGGGCAACGCCATACGGGTCAGCTAGTTTTACTATAAATTTACTTTTTGTATACTTATAGCTCTCAGTCCTTTATTTTTATTTTTTATTTGCTGGTGAAGTACGTTTCGCCTTTTTTTATTCAGGCATTAACAAACCTATATTTCATTAGTTTTTTACATTCGTTTATGAAATATAGGTTTGATAATGCCCGAATAAAAAAAGGCGAAACGTACGTCACCAGCAAATACAAAATGAAAATAAAGGACTGCGAGCTGTAAGTATACAAAAAAGTAAATTTAAAGTATAATTTGTACAGTTATGGTTATAGTTTATTATTTATTGTGCATAATTATACTTCTCCTTACGAATGCTATTTAAATTCAATATCATTTTTTTAAAATTTTGTGTTAATATTAGGTTTTTATATTTTGAATGTCTTTTGTTTTTATGTACGTTTTTCATTTTCATTCAAGTTTAGTGTATAATTGCGAATAAATGGTAATTATGTATGGCTTAGGCGGAAGAGAGGTCAAATCAATCCCTGGCTTCCACAGAGCTGTTATTTTTTATAAATGAGATTTAATAGAAAAACATATAATTACAGCCAAGATTAAATTCGTACTGAAATCCCAACACTTGGATGTAATCAATAGTGAATGTAAGACGGGATTTGGAGAAAGGCAGATCCAAATAGGTTTAAGTACAATGAATGACATTCATAACAGCCAAAGTTTTCCCCACATAAACGAGCCGACGATACAATCTCGGATAATATTGATACAAGATTGCTTAATTACTTTACATGATCCAACACCCATAATAAAGTGCAAAACCTGGGTTCCCGTTAGTTTGTGTGAGGTGCATTTCACGTCTATGAGAGCCACGGTGGCCGTGATTGTTAAGGCGTCATTGCTTTATCAATCGTCATGGCAACCATCAATGGAAAAGGTCCGGGTTCAATTCCCATTGACCCCGAATAATTTTCTAAATGGTTTCTTAACAGACATCTTTGGCTGTGGTTCGGATTCCACGTAAAACTGTAGGTCCCGTCTTCATTAGCCTTAAGTGCAAAACAGCAAGACGTTAAAAAAAAAAAAAATTCACGTGTATGAGTCGCGGATAATCTACACGCAAATGTGTTTCTCTCCTGATTATAACTTAGGAAAAATATGTGCTAAGTTTTAGGTTTCTAGCTTCATGGCCCGTTTCCTTGGTTTTTAACCTTTCAGGATGTATGCCCTAGTTGTAGGAGGCGTAACTACAAACTTAAGGGCCATGGGGCAAGATAATTTTTTGGCCCCAAAATAACAAAAACGTATTTTAATGCATTCTAGATGTCAAATTTACCACATTTGTAGTACCTACGTGTTTTATTTTGCACATGATACTGTATTGAAAATATTATATTGAAACAATGAACGACTTGCAACATTATTCACGCTCTATCTCGATCTACCTCTGTAACCTGTGTCATTCAGGCTACTATATAACTACACTCATAACTTAGGCTATATGAACTGGTCTTAACAAACAACTTTACATTTAATTTGTTCCATAATTAGTTTCAAGTAACTTAAATTAGATTGAACTTTCGATATTAGAATATGTAAAGGAAAGAAGGGTTTAAAGTTTGTTTTGATAATTATTGTAAAGAAAATAATACAAGTGAGGTGTGGGACATGATTTGAAATTATCACACAAGTTCAAAACGAAAGCAAATGTATTGTTACAAGCAAAACACAATAAGTTGCGTTACTATTTAAAACTGGAATCTTGTTCATCCATTAAATTCCTTTTTGCTGAGGAAAATTCATCACGAAGAAATGTCTTCAGGAAATAGTTTCATGAAGTCGTCTGTTTGAACGTCACTTTCGCTTGATTTTAAAATAAATTCAGGTCGAAAAATGTTGTACGTGTTCAAAAACTGACTCCGTTCCATGAAATCGCGCGCCTAGTTGCCCACATAACGTGTATATCATAGGGTAAAAAACGGTAACTTTGAAGCCAGATTTTATCTCTTACATCCTTTCATCCTCGCTCGGTTCATCAAAGTGTTTCTTTGTTTTAGCGATTATTTTTTGGGCAAACCGAGCTCTTTGCTCCAACGCACACACACATGTTTGAAGTTTCTTCATTAGGTTTAGCTGTGAAATACTGAATCTTTTTCTAAAAGGGTCTAGGGCCCACTGGCTTCAAAGAACTTTGTTGTTGTAGTACGGTACCTCAAGAATGTTTTATTAACCATATTCAGAATTCATATTTTACAAAAAATAAAGCCGTTTTGGATAGATTTCTCAACAAATGATGTCCAAAATACACTTTTTTACATTTCCCCCATAGAAATCCAAGCAGAGCCTGGGTAGATATGGCGCTGGTATGCCCTCACCCACATCCAAATTATAAACAAAATTAATTTTAATTACCGACTTATTATTACATGAGTAAGCCTATTGAAGGAAATAATAGTTTTTTCCAATTTATTTATTCATATTAATTTTACTAGACATAAAGTACACTAACACAGTAACTATAATAAATAAGTAAAAGAAGACATTGTGATACCATAACGATTCAGAAGTATATTATTTAATTAATGAAAGCGATCACACTGCATGTCTTTTCTGTTTATCTCGATCCACACGCTGAGAACCACAGGAAGTAATTCGATGGTCGATAACCGTCTGGAATTCTATAACATTCTGGCCAGTCACGGCCACTTCGGCACTCGATTGCCAGCTGATTCACCGACTTCCCATAAGAAGTCTATTTATGCGATGCTCTCTACATCTCCGAACCCAACCCCTGCAGTGCCAAACCGAATCCTTCTTCATGGATGTTACCATACCGTCTGACCCTCATTACCCCGTACCAGCTGCGGGGCTGGGTTTAATTTACAAAGCAATTAAATCATACAGTGTGTCATGGGTAAACAGAAAGAACTTTAAAACATGTTGTGCGGATACAAAAAAAGACCAAAGTTCTTATAAACATATTTATATTTAGCCGCCCATTTAGTATTTAGAACAAACAATGCATTTACTTTGGTCGGCGAATCATAAATTGAAATGTTATACGTAGTTATTATCAACGGAATAGTTTCCCTCATTTCAAAAGAGTATACCGTGCGTACAAAAATATATAGACTAGACAATCATGTTTATGTTATTTTTTAGATTTCAATTTAAAATGAAACAAGATCAAAATAATGATCAAATTTCGGACTAAACCAATATAACCTATGATTTATATTCATGAAAGTTTTCACTTCTGTACCGAACCAACACAGGTTCCTTGAAAGTCTTGGATAAAGGCTTACTTTATTATAATTTTACCTAAACTGTCCTTTCCCAGAAGTAATTCACCGATCTATTTTTCATCTCTAGTGATTTAAAGAGTCCATACGTAACGATTACATCACGCTTCAAACAGCTGATTGTTTGAAACGCTTAGATCAGCTGATTGTTTGTTATAGGAGATTAATTTCATTGCTACTAAACAAAATCGTATTGTTTAAATAACACAGATTCACAGACTAACGTATACTTCTGAATTCTAGTAACAAAAGTAAATTTGTTGTTTCCATTTTATAAAAATGAGTATACATTTATACATAAGCCTATACAGTGTTATTAAATATATACTTTGGGAAATGCAAAACTGAGCTCTGTTTCAGTTGTTAATTTCAATGTTTGATTAATAATATCAGTGCAATGTTTGGTTAATAATAAAATAATATATGATTTTATTTATTGTACAAAGTTATAGTACACCCTGTAAGATGTGGGGTTAGGTAAACTCGTGAGTTCATCCCAGCTGTCACTTTTATGGTATTTTACGTTTTGATCAATTTGGGGGGGGAGGGGAGACCAGACGGTGTAAAAAACAAAATGTGCATCTCATGTATATTTTTTTATAGAAAATCCTCAAATAGTTTCTTTTTGAAATTACGTCCTGTCAAAAAATGTGGTTTCGCTTGTTGGATGTTTTGGCAAATGAACTCATCCTAGCTACATAGAAAACTAATTTGGGTCAAATCGGACGTAAATTGCGGTCCTTAGAGTGCGACCACGTATATATATAATTTTGAATAACACTCCAAAACATTTTCTGGGGACTATGATCTGTGCTCATTGTACACTTCCTTAGGTCTCAGCATACGAGTCACTGCAATAGCTTACTTTTCCTAAGGAAATTCGCTAAAAATGGTACTTCAGTTTTCTATGTTCACGAATTAATATAATGATAATATCATCAAAACTTCATGTGCGTGAGAGAGTTAGGACTAACAGCTGATGCCCAGTAGTCTCTTCAAGGTCAAGGTACTGCTCCCTTAGCCTGAAGACTCGTTCCTCTCTAATTAGCTGTCCTAATACAGTATATCTGTGTCTCTCTCACTTTCTCTACAGTTAATGGAAAGTCTATATGTAACTTTGTATAAAGCCGTGTTTTCTTATAACAGTGTCGGTACAACAGTGGACATGTATTAGCTAAATTTTATCAAAATCGGTACAGTACGTTCCAATGTTGAACAACTACATGTATGTCACCAAGTGGAAAAAGGCAGAAATTTCGACACAATTTACAAACGTTGTGTGTTCTGAACGCTGACTATACGAAAGTTTTAACAAAATCGGTTCAGTTATAACATAACCATTTGTATACGGCAGGTTAACACGTTCACTGCTAAGGACGCACAAGTGAACTTGACACTGAACACTATGAGGAGCGGCTGACGCACAGTGAATTGCGTAAATATTAGTGATTATTACGTAAAAAGGTTTAAAAATACAAAATAAAGTAATTTCTACTCATTTAGGCTGTAAATATAAAAAATAAAAGGTGAGCTCCTAGCATAGGAAATACGAAATTTGCATAGCAGTGAACGTGAAGAAACCTACGTATCAAAGAATGAATACATATAATATGCTTTATTCAAGTAACAAACTCAAAGTTTAACAATCATTTTAATTAAGCACACAAATAAACATTTAATGATTTTACTTTCTTGATAGGCAATAAGAGAGCAGTGGTCATAAAACCGTCTGTCCTGTAATGTTGGTACAGTACGATTTTTTTAACCATGCCCTCGGCCAAGATTAAACTCCACGAAAACTGAGCCGAGCGGCGTGAAGCAGCGAAAACTGAGCTTCAATAACACTGTAATTTAATACACTTAGCAGCGATGTAAAATTATGAAACTTTCACGCATACGCAGATAAGAACCATACGATTCGTATGATGTAAAAGAAAATCAAATACAAAACCTATTTCATATTTTAAAAATCAATATTACAACAATGTACTTTAATAATGACATGAAATTTTCACACCGCTGGAAAGTTTTTTATTTGTTGGTCAGAGACAAATTGTTCGCGAGAAAGTTTTAGATAAAGGTCCAAATTAAATATTTTATTTGAAACATTTTTTCGTTTGACTTACGGTTTGCTCGGTACAGCGGTATAATGTGTGCGTTTCGATTAAAACTACACCTGGCCGGGCCGTGCCGCCAGGCCGTGTTTCCCTTGACCGAGTTCGTCCTCATTTTATAAACGTTATAAAATATTGTATATTATACATATTATATTATCATTGATTATTATACACAGTTCAGTTTTTTTTTCAATAATTTTATTCGAATAATTATTCAATTATTTTTGTTTATTCGAAGTTTGCGGAACTGCCTTTACAATCCCTCCCCGCTACAATGCTGGCCCACCGTGCGCTAGCCGAGCCGAGGGCACGGTTAAAAAAATCGTACTGTACACTACCCTTTGATACGTAACTGTACACATAAGCAATACATGACTTATTGCACTGACTCTTAAGGTGAGACCTAAGGTCCGGGAGTGGTAATTGAGCACCGATCATGGTCCGCAGAACACGTTTTGGGGGTCATTCAAAATGTTATATATTTTTACTAGGAACTCCGCCCCTGGTAGCTTCGCTCACTAACCCCGGCGAAACCAACGCAAACACATTATTGTATACTCTGATATTTTCACGGGAATAACGATTGAGCGACGACCTGTACATAGCTAATGTAAAACAGAGATTGAAATAGACACGACCAACACTAATAATTCGAATTGCGGCATGCTTTGTAATTTCACCATTAGTATTAAAATAATCGAAATGTTAATCAAATTTTGATATTTCCAACTAAAGGAAACAATATAATTAAACTACAAGTGAAAAAACATGACCAAGACCGGGATTTGAACCCAGGACCTTTGCCTTTCAGTGGCAACACTCTACCAACAGAGCTATCCTGATCCTCCAGATATTGTTTTTTCACTTGTAATTTAATTAATTTAAACCTTCCTGAGGAAGCGTGTAAGCAAATAATTTATTACAAATTAAAAATAACTAGGGGAGACCCCTGCGTGCTCCGCACGCCAACCCCCAACTCCCCAACTCCCTGTTGGAACCCTAGCTAACCTGTGCGAAGTTTTTGCAATTAATGTAGGCCTAGTTGCTTGATTTAATAAGAGATTGATTTATTAAATTTACTAAAAAGACAATTTCATCATCACTAATTATCCGTTCACCTCCATAACTATTGAACTATAAACAGAAAAACATAATTAAGCAACAGCAAAATTAAACATAACCTACTTCAATAAAGTAAATACAACATAAACTAACCATGTCATGATAATAAAACATGTGCTGTTATAATCAGCTGATCTGTGCTATTATATATTTTTATGTCCAATAGAACTCCAGATGATAATAAAACATGTGCTGTTATAATCAGTTGATCAGTAAATACAATGTTATTGAATAGAACATATTTTAAATTACATTTTAAAAATATTAAATGATGGAATAGTAAAATTTTAAGTAAAATGGGCAAATATAGAGTTAATTACCTTTCATTTAACACAAACTGCATGTCAATCGTTCCAATAGAACTCGAGATCTCACTTGGAATAGGCCTAAAAATTTTCCCCATGTTAAATTGCCATAAGAGATTTTAATTTCCGTTTTTAGAAAATTTAGTGCTGTAATTACTAAAATCCAAGTAAAATGGGCACATATAGAGTTAATTACCTTTCATTTAACACAAACCGCATGTCAATCGGACCAATAGAACTCGTGATCTCACTTGGAATAGGCTTAAACAATTTTCCCATGTTAAATTGCCACAAGAAATTTTAATTTCCGTTTTTTGAAAATTTAGTGATGTAATTACTAAAATCCAAGTAAAATGGGCAAATATAGAGCTAATTACCTTTCATTTAACACAAATCGCATGTCAATCGGCCCAATAGAACTCGAGATCTCACTCGGATTACAAAAAACCTTTTCAAATTAATATATAGATAAGAAACAATATAATTTGTATCACCAGATGTTTGACTTATAATGCAGTGAACTTTTTGTTTGCTTTTACCTAATCTAAAGAAAAACTGTTAGTTGTGAAGAATAATTGCCTGATTAAAAATTTTGCCAAACTTTTGCAAATAAACGCATTTTGGTTCATTGTAGGCCATCCAAATCGGGTGTTTTTAACAACAGATGTTTGATTGTAGGCCTACTTTTAAACTAATTTTAAAATAACTTTAAATGCGAGTGTAACATTATATTACCATAAGTTTAAGCTAATTATTATAGCATAATCAATACTGTAGTTAATTAATTTTATTGTTTCTTAAAACTGTGTTGTTAAATAAATTAATCAGTCCCTTTCTTTTTCTAAACCCGGATACAGCTGATTTGAAATTATACAATACCCGGCCTTGACCTCCGTTAGCCGGACAATTCGTCTTCTTTTAATTGGGTGCCTTCTGTAGGCCTGCCGTGTCACAGTGTGAACCGGTCTGAGGAACAATAATCCGATACTTTGCTAATACAGAAATCAAGGCCGACTTGATCTCACGCGCTGTACAGATATTGACAATTACAGGAAGTGTCTATCCATCGAAACATATAGTACAAAGTCCAACCTCTTTGTTACCCCGTCTGTAAGCGGCTATTTCAAGGTATATTCTTAATACCAGCCCTGTAACAGCTGATCGGAACAAAAGCTTAGCGACGCGTGTTTCTTTACATTCATTACCGTAGCAGGCAACTTACCAAATGTAGAATCTATATATATTAAAAGAATTTGGTCAAAACCTATTTCCAATCGCCCAGCCTCTCCTAATGGACCGATTTTGATGATTTTTGTTTTAAAATGTGTCTTATTACCTGTAGATATGTCATCAAGCATTTACCGAAGTCCTAGGACATTAGGGCTACGCCCCAGTGGCCCTCAAAGTTTCAATGTTAATCTTATGGAAGGTCA
The DNA here is from genome assembly GCA_018207615.1 of Philaenus spumarius. Taxonomy (NCBI): domain Eukaryota; kingdom Metazoa; phylum Arthropoda; class Insecta; order Hemiptera; family Aphrophoridae; genus Philaenus; species Philaenus spumarius. Next base: position 1,110 of record JAGFPH010014410.1, on the reverse strand, counting down.
ATCTTAAGGAAGAAGAAGAAATATTTCTTTTGATTTTATCAAGGACACAAAAACAGCTGTTCGTATGAAAAGCTTAAAACAGCTGATTTTGATCAACAACTGATTTGGATCAAATCAGTATCAAATGTAGTATTACCTTTTTGAGGTTACATTGACAAACTAAAAACAAACACAAACAAAAATCAACGAAAAATGCTAACTATATTTTAATTCAATTCAAACATTGGTTGTTACAAACCTATTATATATAAAACAGCTAATTTGGATCAAAAACTGAACATAATCATTCACAGATATGTCAAGTCTTATATATTATCATCCGTTCAGCCGCTATTCACCCGAGAAGGAGCTCCGGTATACAATCCTTCAAATTTCCCATGTTAATCTTATGGAGATAATGTTTAATGAGTTTGAGTCAGCTGCCAAATAAAACAGCTAATTTATGCTCGGTCACCTATGTACAAACGAGCAAAAGATTAACGAGATTCTTTATCGAATTTTCCACCTGCGAGCGAAGCGAAGCAGCCATCTGAGGCCGAAGGCCGAGCCGGGGTTGGGACGCGGAGCGTCCAGGGGCAGAGCCCCTAGTCTATATATTAAAAGAATTTATGAAAACTTGTGGCAGTCAGTACGGCCATTCTATCCGGCCGATTTCCTTATTTTTTTTTTAAATTGCAGGTAAT
>JAGFPH010014408.1:829-13782 GCA_018207615.1 Philaenus spumarius | reverse complement strand
GCCATGCTTTTCAATCTTTGCTAAGGAATCATGCTTTGTACCTTCATATGAATCTTCCCTTGTCCAGATTGTATTGGTTAGTTTATCACGGATAAAAGTGTTCAAATCAGTTCTGAAGATTACAGAACAAAGTAATAGTTCCCTAGTTTTCACATTTGGTCCAGTTGCCATGCTTTTCAATCTTTGCTAAGGAATCATGCTTTGTACCTTCACACGAATCTTCCCTTATCGAGATCGTATTGATTAGTTTATCATGGATAAGAGTGTTCAAATCAGTTCTGAAGATTACAGAACAAAGTAATAGCCCTCTAGTTTTCACATTTGGTACAGTCGCCATGCTTTTCAATCTTTGCTAAGGAATCATGCTTTGTACCTTCATATGAATCTTCCCTTGTCCAGATCGTATTGATTAGTTTATCATGGATAAGAGTGTTCAAATCAGTTCTGAAGATTACAGAACAAAGTAATAGTCCTCTAGTTTTCACATTTGGTGCAGTCGCCATGCTTTTCAATCTTTGCTAAGGAATCATGCTTTGTACCTTCACATGAATCTTCCCTTGTCCAGATCGTATTGATTAGTTATCACGGATAAGAGTGTTCTCAAATCAGTTCTGAAGATTACAGAGCAAAGTAATAGTTCTCTAGTTTTCACATTTGGTGCAGTTGCAATGCTTTTCAATCTTTGCTAAGGAATCATGCTTTGTACCTTCACGTGAATCTACCTTGTCCAGATCGTATTGATTAGTTTTAAGAGTGTTCAAATCTGTTCTGAAGGAATATTATGCCTACTGCCTTATGGTTTTGGTTCTGGTTTAACCGAGTACATTAAAGGGTTTCAGGTTCTCTATAGTATTTCTGACTTAATTATTGAAAAATATAAAAAATGAAACATAATTACCTTGTAAATATCTATCTGTAATATAAACCTTTTTCTATTTACCTTTTCTGTGAGTCCAATGGCGATGAAACAGTTTTCACCTGGATCTATTATTTCAATTTCAAAATAATGAGAAGTTGTATTAAGTGGGTTTCTTGCCTGAGCTAAACCTACGTCTAATATGGTTTCTCCTTGGCCGATGTATTCCAGAATCTGAAAAAGACTTTGTACTATATAAGTCAAATCTAAATAGTATAGACGGAAACTGGAAGAATGGGAGTGGCATCAGAAGGATTCATAATCAATATAAATACAGTAGAGTCCCGCTATTCCGAAAATCCGCCTATTCTGAACAGAGTTCAGAAAAAATACCGATTTTTTTTACATAAAAATAGGAGAAGACGTTTGTGAAAAAAGTACATTTATTGGAGACATTCATAGAGCCTAAGCTTGATGAAAACGCCTGAAACCAAATTGGAATGAAAGCTGGTTTTGTTTCCTTCATGTTTTCCATCCGTTTTGCGGAAAGGAAGTTTCCGCAACAAGCATCCGGTGAAAAGGATAATGGCTCCATCAGAAAGAAGGAAGGATTAGGCTAGGGACACACTATCCGAGAGATCGCCCGGACGGGCTTTACCCGGAACCAGGCCCGAGTGGATCAGATTGTGTTGACAGAACACACTATACGAGCGAATGCCCGGAGTCGATCAGTGAACAGTTGTTTAGCTCAGTTGTGCTTTAACAATGCAACTGTCAATACGTAAAAAAATTGGCTGTGTTGTGTCTTCTTCGTCATAGACGAAAAAAGAAGAGGGACAGAAGTCTTTGGGTCTATACAATTATCGAAAAGCGGTTTTTTTGGGAGCTTTTTATAGGCTACTTTCTCCTTCGAGTAAATCTATGTCCATATCCAAAGACGAAGACATCCCGTAAATGCAATTCTCAAAATATTTCAGCACACAAGCAACAGGGATTCACAGTTGTACACTCATCTAGGGTTGAAACAAGATTGCCAATGGCTAAATGGCTCCGTTCTCTTTCCGGGTCTCTGGTGATTGACTGTCTAGTGTGTTCTTTGTCATACGACACAATGCTTCTCTACTTGGTTCCGAGACTCGGACGGGCTAACTATCGGCCGAGCGAGTAGAGAATACCCGGATGTGCTTCAGAGACCCGTCCGGACAAACTGTCGTCCGGGCGTTTGGCTGCAAGAGACGATAAAATGCCCTTTGAGTCAATCTTTCAAAATCTTTTAAGTTAAACAATTAAGTTTTATGAGTATTTTAGAATGAAAACCAAAACGTTCAAATATATTTCTCCAGCAATTATATCCCAGTTCTGCCGAGAAAGATCTATGTTGTGTATTTTTATTGCATATCGCACAGGCACTTGTTTTCAAATACAAGAATAATATATTTGTCCACATTCATTGTTAAGACCTATTGATTATAACCTACAAGCAAATGGACGTCAGAACTAACGAGAAAAATCAAACTAGTTTGAACGACCAACTAGTTCTGACGTGTCCGTGGATAATCTGCAGAGGCGGTTGCAGGCAGTGTAAACACTTTCATTTCATTCTCATTATTAGATTGTTCTGACGAACTCGTCAGAGCACGCATCCACTGTGACTGTAGCCTTACGCTTTAGAAGAAAAACCAAAACAGAAAGCAGTAAAAATGTTGGCAATGAAAAGATCACTAAAAAGTTATCGAGGGCATTTTTCTATTTGAGTTTTATTACAATATTTCACAGTTTAACCTTTTTAATCCGAACCAAAGAACATGAGTAGAGCACATTTGCAGTATGCTTTATTATTGTATTTGAGGCAGCAAAACTGTAATCAAAAGTTGATTTATTCTTCTTTTTGTTCATACTAGGTAGGTAAAACTATTGCACTTGTTTATTTTGTATGAAAGATTTTACTTTATTAATTTAGTCGTTCTTTGTATGTAACAATTAAACTCAAAAACTACTTATCCAATTCAGATGAAATTTTTAATAAAAAATTAAAAACCTTTAAATAAAACTGATTTCAATGCATAATAAAAATGTAGATTAGGCCTAGGAGGTTTTGAAGATACGAGTTCACTTATCTCAAAATAGAAAATGGAAGCTAAATTGTGTGTTTTATTTAAACGTTACGTTAGAACTTTTATTTTCACAAATTAATTATTTCCTGGAAAAGTTTGTGAAGAGTGCCTTCTTATTAACACTGTTGAAGACAGGTACAACTGCTAGCATTTAGTGTGTTAAACAACTTTGAAGATATATTTAATTGCAAAGTAATTATATTACATATTCCATACTGTACAGTAGGTACAAACCACTTATCTCGGATGAATTATCAGATGTAAGTAATTTGCATATCAAATGTAATCGTAGATTGACAGGTACATTATTTTAAAGATGTTTTAGGCCCTAACCTTTTAACTGCTGCGATCGAGTATACTCGATGCCTACAGCTTACATCGCTATTGTTGCGGTCGAGTATACTCGATTTGAATTTTGCACCGGTATTGCTAACGCCGAAATAACTCGATCCACTTGATTAGTAGTGCAGTCTGTTGTATAATCTTGAAACTACGTCGAGTATAAATTGAACGTCGATCTTAACTGTCAATATTTTGGAAAAATTTATTAAATCTTTATCAAACATATTGTGAGTTATAACTCTACTAAGTTTAGGGTGTTGCTATGCTTGTGCATGGTTTTGTTTGAAATTTTAAACATTTATTATGCGTTATTTTATGTAGAGAAGAGTATCAATTTATAATTTGATAACGGTAGTTTCAATAAGTATTAGTGTTTAATTATCAGCACAGTCTGATTCGTTTCGGCTTGCGCTTTTATTTATCGTTGCTTTACCGTTTAGCTAAACTTGAAGGTTAGATTATGGCTGATCATGTTTTTCTTTGCGAAGAAAATATTTTAATCTTTTTTATGATTCAGATGATGACCTTTTATAGTCAAGTGATTCTCAATTATGTAATAACACTTGTCATCAGATGAATCTGACGATGATTTGGTTACCAAACAGAATGATAGGCCTATTCTACGGACTGTGGATGGTTTGCCTACAGAAGGGTATAAATAATAATAGTTTTGTGTGAAAACTTGAATACCTTCTAAAAACAATGTATCGATTTAGTAAAAATATGATAAATCATTGATATATTGTCTTAGCCTAACAACAGACGAGACACCGGTGTACGGTACACTGTCCGGTGTCCCAGCTTCTCGCGGGGAGACACCGTAGAGCCACAGACAAGGCCGTAGCCAGGGGGGGTTAGGGGTCAAAACCCCCCCCCCTGAAATTTAGTAGTAAAAATTAATACTAGGTTTAAAAAGTGCAAATTAAATTATAAAATAGACAACACAACAGAGGATTCAGCAACATATTTTACATCATTGTGCATTGCATGCATACTGATATTTAGATTTGCTTGATTAAACTACAGCGTACAATACACAAGGATGGAGTAGGTTAAAGCCTTACTCTCTTGTGAGCTTGATCTTATCTATTAAATAAGAAAACTATGAAGGTTCAACAAAACCTACAAAACATGCAATGCATTGTGTATTGAAAATACTTCCAATACGAGGGTTGACGTGCAAAGCACGCAATGCTTTGCGTATTGAAAATACTCTCAAGACAGGGGTTGGTGTGCAATGCACTGTGCGTCGGCCGCTTCTCATAATATTCAGTGTCAAGCTCACATGTGCGTCTTTAGCAGTGAATGTGTTAAAAGGGTATAAATTCCAATCCCCGGTCCTGACCTGACCCCCCTCCCCCCTCAGAAAAGTTTTCCTGGCTACCGACTTGATCACAGAATCTGGTAGCGCTCTACTCAGTGTCTCATCTGTTGACACACATTTAATTGATAGTACATTTAGTGTCCCGTACACCGCTGGGGCGTAATCAGTCAAATAGACAGAATTACGCAGAACTGGGGGATTTATAAAATTAGGTGTTCGGACTGCCCTAAATTTTACATCGGACAAACGGGTCGGTCATTTAAAACTAGATTTCACGAACATATCCCTAGAAAGTCGCAGTTAACACAAAATTTAAGTTTGCCGAGCACCTCGTACAAAATTGTCACAACGTTGTAGATATCAATACTAATATGGATATTTTACACAAATGCCGAAAGTCTCCTTTTATTTCAAGTTTGGAGGAAATTCACATATACAGCGCATTTAAATACGATACTAACAACACTCTTAATGAGAAGTTAAAGTATAATTCTAACGTGTTGTTCAACGCTATTAATCGTATAAGTACACAGAGCCCGGGGAGTAAGATAAGCAACAAACAAGTGGGGGGGGGGTATATGTAGCAATCAAGAAGAGGTTAGTTCCGTACGACCGGCTGGCCAGCATGCTCGAAGTACTGTATGTCGTGTATTATTTATTTATTAATGTTAGGTGTGCTTTTTGTTATTTAGGTTTCGTGTTTCTTGTGACTTGACAATGAAAGTATAGTGTAGTCTTCCGAAACCGGTCGTCGCTGAATAAAGGATACAGAACTGTTGACGGTACCTAAGGTATGTAACCCAGTTCAAACGTTAAAGTTATAAAACGTGTATACGTGACCGTATTATGTGCGGATAGTTTACTCTAGTCGCGTAATCGTGAAGCCAGTCCCAAAAAGGTTAAAATAGACCCTTTTTCGGAAAAATTCAACTATCCGATTTTTTGATTATCCGAATGGGGTCCGGTCCGAATTGATTCGGATAACTGGAGTTCTACTGTATTTGTATTTAAACTTTTTATGTTTTGAATGATCCTTTTTTTTAAATGACAAGGAATGGAGAAAATAAATACCTTTGTGAAAAGTAAACATTTTAATAATTATTTCTTTATAATCTGTCAGTAGGTTTGTATTTTCAATGAAATTTAACTTCAAAGTTGTTTAACACTCTAAATTCTAGCAGTTGTACATCGCATAAAACAATGCAAAAGTAAAAATATATCTTAATGGAAAAACAAAAAACAGACAAAACGGAAATGGCAATTAATATTCTGTTTACTGTATTTAGTAAATGTGATTTTATTTGTTTCAAAAACACAACCCAAAATAATATAATCTTTTTTATAAAATAACAGAGCCAATTTACTATGGCAACCTAATATAAAAGAATATAAATTCTGTAACCAACCTGTCCACTAAGACGAACGTCGTGTAAGCAATACCAGTCATCCTCTAAGCTGTCTACAAGCATTAACGTATCCTCATCAGGAAGCCAATTAAGACCAAGGTACAAACTCACTTCTTCCCCTTCACTCTCCATACTTATTGCAGGAAACAAACCACCGGGAGGAAGCCTGGCCATATACGAACAAATCTAAAACCAATAGAAAGTTTACATTACACATTTTAATACAAAATTTAACCACCGGCTATCAACATTAATGACTATAAAAAATGAAAAGTGAACAAACAAAATTGTGGTGGTAAAAAACTAGAGACTTTAGACATTTTAATAATGATACTGAATTATCACTATAATGATATAATGAATAGTTTGAAACCCTCTTTATGAAATAGATATATCTGAACACAAAAAGAAGAAGAATTATATTCATGAAATATTTATTAAACAATAAACTCAGAATTTGATAATGAGGGTGGAGTAAGCATAAGCAACTATGTAAATAATTCAACTTTGCTTGCCTATGACTTAACAACAAAATATGTTCTTTTGATTTCTAATCATTTGTATGCATGTATTTCTTTATTCAGTTATTTGTTGAAACGATCCTTCACGAGTATTTGTAGAGAAATACTCAGCATTTCGGATGTAATTTCAAATCCTTTCTCTTTTACAAAAAATATACGGGTGATATACAAGTTGTTTACTAAATACAGGGTGTTCCAAAAATGTATTAAACTTGTTTTTCTGGATAATTTTTAAGGTAATGCTGCTACAAAGCAAACGATTTTATAATGTGTTCCTACCTCTAAATATAAGAGAGGTATGTATATTTAAATATTTCCTTTAATTATTGAATTTCAGTGACCAATAATTTTTGAGAATTCAGTCAAGACATCTACCAATTCTGTTTGCCAACCATGCGCATTAAAGAGGCCATTGATCTGGCAGGAAGGACACATATCATGTTTGCTAATTTGGACAGGATCGCAAACTTCATTGAGAACATGATCTGATACGATGTTCAAGATTAACCTTCTGACTTTACCGACGTACCCGGGACGGATGGGTGGGGCTTAGACCCGCCCCCTGTCCTCTCCTGCACTCGCCGAGCACTCATCTCCTCAATACCGACCTGTCTGCGGCTGGTCTTAAATATGGTCTTAGACAAATATTTCGAATTGTAACAGATATCTTGAATACAAAATTTGCTGTTTTATTGGTTGAAAACTGTCCAATTGCAAGGGTTTACAAAAACCTTTATATTTTCAAAACTATAATTGTTACGTCTAATTGGAGGGCAGTTTTAGAAAATTCAAATCTTGATGAATCTAAAGTTATCTTTATATTATTGTCAAAATATTTCTGTCGAGAGATATTGAGCTTTAGAGAAGTGACAAAGTTGAGTAATTTCTTTGTGTTTTCACGCGTGCCAATAGCTTTACAGAAAAGTACAATTTTAAAACGATGATTACATATTTAAATATATGTTTTAGAAACAACTGAAATTAAAGTTTAAATCATTTCCTTTCCAACGGTTTTTGTTTTATTGCGTTTAGATGGTTTTTAGTGTCCCATAATAAGTCAGTGTCCCAGGGACGGAGGGTCCTCATCCGGACGAGGAACAAGGGTCCAGACAGAAGGTTAAACCATCAGAATTACCAGGACCCTAAATATGAATTTTGAAAATACAAAAATTCCCTGAGTAAGTGTTGTGCATGATATCATATAAGTGCTCTTTTGATGCTAAAACACAAAATATTTTTTGTCATAAATTTAAACAGATACCTTTGCCATGAGGTTGAAAACTGTATCACTCTGCATCTGAGACTATTATGGCCACCATCTTGAAATAAATACAGGTGCAGTAAAACCCAGGTTAACCAAACTAGGGTTAACTAAAACCCGGGTTATCCGAAACCCGGGTCATCGGAAGTCCAAAAATAACAGCCCTATTGTATGTACAATATTTAATTTTAAAAACAAATCAAAATTACAAACTTTTTCTACAACTTAAAACATCTATTAGAAATTAAGTAGCGGCTTTAAAAAATATATGCCTATGTCAAACTTTGAGTACAGTTTTCTCAGAACTCAAAAAATGTTAGAAGTTCCTTTTTTCTTTGTTGAAGGGTCGTCTATTTTCTCCCTCCTCAGAATCAAACCACGAAATAAAAGTCACAGAATAGGGCAATTTTAGTCCCTTTATAAAAAAATGACTAAACAAATATTTTATGACAAAAATAAATTTGTATATTTTTGAAACACTTTTTTCCTTCTCACTAGTTACATGATAAAAAGTGACTATTTTTAGTGACTAAAATATGTTTCCTTTCTGAGAAATACAAATCGGTCACTGTCCTTGACCAGCTATCTTAAATGTTGAATAACAAATAAACAAACAAGGAGATCGATAATCATGGCAAAAACAGCATAGAATAAATGTTTAGGTTATGTGGTGATTAATACATAACCAATATTCGAGCAGAGGACAAGATAACTATGTTTTTTTCTTATTCAACACTTGTCCCTGAAACAGCTGAGGAAAGACCGCCTAAAGTATAAACGCTGCCTTTACGTTATCGCTTGCGATAGAATTGGCGCGAAATGTAGTCTGTTGGAAGGTTATTAGTGCTGGCTTAGTTGAAATAGTTTCAATTTGTTAAATTCTTCGAAAAATCACTTAAATTTAAGGTAACTAGTACCTTAATTGCATGACAAAACGGTCACGTAAATAGTTTAAGTATATATTAAAATATTGCAGTAACCAACATGCCTAGTTAGTTGTGCATTGGTTGTCTTTATCCTAAACTAAATAAGGCAAACCTATATGTTACCTATTAATGCTAATTCACCGAGTTTTACTTGAAAATTACAAAACGGTCACGTGCAAATCGGTAGCGTGACCGCCGTGGTATTACGTGACCGTTTTGTTTATTTACCACTTTTAGTAATTATATCCTTTGTTTATGTTTTATCTGGAATTATTAAAGATTTTGTTATTAAAGATTGTGCTGTTATACATATTAATTCAAGAAGTTACTTTGCTTTGTTTTTAATATTACATTATTATAGCCAATCAGTACTTTGTTATGATTTTTCGTTTGCTTTGTTTATTTCGACATTAGAAGCTGCTTACCCCAACCATTGTTTGTTTTAGTTATCAAAATGACTATTTTACTTGTCTTCCAGCATTTTGTAATCACAAATTTAAATCATTATCAAAACAGGCCAGATTGCTACTGTGCGGTTACGATTGCTACAACGTGGTCACGATCACTACCATCCGGTCACGGCCAACACAAATCGGTCACACATACGAAATCGGCAGTATATATGTTTGATTCAAAATCTGATTGTATAATTTCTATACAGAATTATTAACTGAATGTTATTGGGTATATAGATATTATTTATTATATTTTTAAGCTAACCTCAAAGTAATATTTTGCCGATTTAGCAAGCAGACCGGTTTGTATCCATTGATGCTTCGGTACACTAAAAGTCCATAAAAAAATAGAAATTCATAAAATTCAGCTCAGCTACATATGAGATAAGGTTCCTGAACATGTTATTTACCTAATATGCTATATATTTATATAAAATCCAATACTTTTTTTTTTTAATTGTCACATTTTGTGACTTTGGCCCTTAAGTTTTATATTTTTGTTCACTAGCTATTTGTCCTAGTAATATTATTTATTATACTTGAAAAGCTGAATAAATTGTTGATCTGAACTCCCTTGGTCCCAATTGGTTCGGATTATAGTTCTACTGTATTCACAAAAACCTTTTGTATTGAATTTGAAGCCCTGTAAAAACTTTAGTTTCATTGCAATTGATCAGAATTTTTTAAATTTCTTTTAGAACGATAATAATAAGGTCGGCACAAAAAATCTGGTCCATCGGTATTATGTTGAACTTGGCAAAAGTTTTGTCTATTTTGACTGGACTATACGGGTTCACGCATAACCTAAGATAGCACCTGGAGTATTCAGTGTAACTGAAAGCACAGATATCAGCGTGAATCCTGGCACTTAGCCTCGCCCTGCGCGATGGGCCAGGGGTGTGGGAAAAGGGCGTAAGTGGAGAAAAAAAAAATTTCCAACACCGCTTTCTAATGTGACTCATCCTTCAAACGAACTAGTGGATGTTTACCTCACCCTTAACACGAAGCACTGCTACGCACATTTCGTATGTCCTATGCTAGGAGCTAACCTTTTATTTTTTATAGCCTAAATGAGTAGAAATTACTTTATTTTTTATTTTTGAACCTTTCTACGTAATAATCACTAATATTTAAAGCATATAGCATATAGGTGTATTGAAAACTATCCCAATACGGGGGTTGGCGTGCGAACCACACAATGCATTGTGTATTGAAACTACTCCCAATATGGGGGTTGGCGTGCAAAGAACTCAATACATTGTGCGTCGGCCACTTTTCATAGTGTTCAGTGTCAAGCTCACATGTGTATCCTTAGCAATAAACGTGTTAAACAGAGGTGTACCGGTTACTGATGTTTTTAGTCAGGTTAGTAGCGGTATGCTTAAGGCTAAACATCCCTGAAAAAGTTGTGTTTTTGGCCCGATAGATGGCAGCACCTCTGCGGCAAATTTGTACTACGAATAATTTCCGTAATTAATATCCGATTGTTGTTTTGTAAGTTATTTTGTAAATGATATGAATAAAACATTCACGCTATTGTGATGTTTTTTTTTTAAATTTATTTATAAAAAAGTTTTATACAGATTTTTTTGTTGCTGTAATATTTTGTTTAAATCGCAGGTAGTCATTTTGTAAATACAAATTTTAAAAGAATTTTGCCGTTTTCAGATATTAACTCGGTCAAATGGTCGTATCGGAATCGTTTTTTAAAGATATTATCATTATTTCTCTCACGCTCCAGTCCCCTCCTCCCGCCGCGTAGCGCACATTCCCCCTCCCCCCAGCACAGCCCAGCCAGCCGCTCTGCACGGCCCTGCAACTGTAGCGTTCGTCAACTCACTCACTACTCGCATTCATACTCTGGCCGGACACACTTACTAGACTAGACTACTGATTACGACAGGTGTTTGTTATCTGTTGAAAAGTATTTTCTGTAAGTCGAAAAGAGACATCTAGAATAAATATAGAAAAATATACAGTAGTTCAAATTAAAGGATTTATGAAAGTAGGCCTATATACAGGTTCTTTGGCCATACATTATTCAATAACACCAGGGTATGAATAATATTACCCTATAACGTTAGTTATTTGTTTCAAATAAAACTTATATTTTAATACATGAAAACGAGAAATAAATAAAAAATGAATAGTTCAAAATACCATTTATTTAAAGTAAGCCTGAGGTGTAAAAAATAAAAATAAAATATAATATAATTCAATATGTTGCATGTCAAGGTGAAAAGTTCTACTTTAATAATATGTTTAACATTTTTAGCAAATTTTGATATTTGTAATTAGTTTAAGTTCTTTGTTCTGTGAGTATCAACAGCTATCCTCCGGAAATGTTTTTTCTGTGAACTTAGCAGCACTGCAATAAATATGAAACAGATGATCTAATGATTGAAGTTGCTACAGAAGATAGCTGAAAGACTTCTCTAACTATTAATGCCATAATTTAAGATAATATTGTATTTTCATTTGTAATTTGCCTTTAAACTTAAGTAATACGTGATGTGACACCCGTTACATTTTGTTTACAAAAGTTAGTATTACAAAATGAACAAACACCTTAGGAAAATACTTTTACTGTAAAAGTAAGAGGTTTTGTTTCCCTAATGTTTTGGTATTATTATTTTAATTGTAGTTTTATAATTTAATGAGTAATTCGCGTAACGGGTGTTACATAATTTAATGTATCGGGTGTTACAATTCAACACAACTCACAACCATTCAGTTTTTAGTATATTTATATTCATTTTAAGTAGAATTTAAATACATAGCCCTATTGAGAGTTTATTAATTTTGGTAGCAACACTTAAAAAGTTAAGAATGATATGTTATTTTAAATAAAATTGAACACGATAACACCTTCAAATTTCATACTGCGAATTTCCTATTTGTAATTCCAGAATCAATCTTTTAACATATTTACTGGGCAATGAATGTTAGGCGTATCAAATGATTTTATTTATCTTTAAAGTTTTAATTCTATTACTATTACACCTCATAAATTTTTTTCTCACGATAAAATGATGAGTGACGTTGTAAAGTGTCAGCAGCATTTGCAAAAAGCCAGAGAGTGAGATAAAAAAAGAAGAGAAGAGAACAATACACTAAAAGAAGAACAACTTGAAAAGATCCAAAGCAGAGTAAAAAAACCCGTAAGCAGCACTGACGCATTACTATAGCCTAATTTTCTTATCAGGGAATAACTAGTATTTTATAATGAGAGTTTACTATGAGTTTTGTTCCTTGTTCCGGAAACTGTTCCAAATATACCTTTGTACAGGATTATAGTAAATTTAATTGCCTTTCGAATGATATAGCTCATACATTGCACTGGGGTTTATTAGTGGGAGAAATTGCTTATTAATTACCTTACATTGATAATGAAAAAAATCATTTATCGGGAGTTTCCTATCAATTTTGTTTCTTTTTCCGGGGAATGAACCTGAATTACTTTTGCACAGGATTGTAGTAAATTAAATTACCTTTCGAACGATACAGCTAAAAAATTGCACACGGGCTTATGAGTGGGAGAAATTGCGCAAAAACCTCACATGAATAATGAAAAAACCATTTATCGGGAGATTCCTATCAATTTTGTTCCTTGTTCCGGGGACTGTACCTGAATTACTTTTGCACAGGATTGTAGTATATTTAATTACCTTTCGAACGATATAGCGCACAAATTGCACACGAGCTTATGAGTGGGAGTAATCGCGCAAAAACCTGACATTTATAATGA
>JAGFPH010014407.1:4961-16446 GCA_018207615.1 Philaenus spumarius | reverse complement strand
ACAAATTTTGGGTTTTTCGCTTATATCTCGAAAACGGTGCATCGGAGAGAAATATTTTTAGATAATAAAATGGAGTTCTTAAAATTATCTAAAACTTTTATATCATATGTTTTTTTCTAATTCCTAACCGTTTCGAGCTATACCCTCGGAAAAAGTTGAAATTTACAAAAAAAAATCAATTTACTTCAAAATATTCATAAACATTGCATCATATTGTCTAAACCTATTTATAAACGAAAAGTATGAATAGGAAAGAAGTTGTAGATTTTTAAATTCCCTTTTAGAATATATATACATATGCTGATTAATGTCCAACCCGCCTAAAGTTACAGTTTAAAACTTGTATAGCATTTTGCAATTTTCAGAAAATTAGTTTGTATATCATATTCTTAACCCACAACCTTTGTTCGTTCATCTAATAACATATATGGCCACTTATAAGCAAGTTATTAAATAAAGTAGAAAAAATAATGATGATGACAAATTTCACACTTTATTCTACAGATAGTTTCGTTACACCAATACAATAATAATTGTAAACCCCATTGTTCTCAATATATTCCTAATGTTTTACTCTTAACTTTAAAAGTAATCAAATTTTCATCCTCTTTGAACTTGAGGGCCCAGGCAATGATTGTTCTTCCATGGCATCTTCTTCCTCAGTAGCGGGTGGCTCTTTCTGAATGGGCTCTACATCGTCTTCATCGTCCTCATCGTCAACAGGCACACTGTTCAGGCACTTCCCTTGACAGTGGAGGCACGCTGCAGAACAGGTGAGCATCGCTTTTCGGCAGCCACATTTTCCAATTACACAATCCTTGGTGCAACGGCAAAATATAGTTTTCAGAAGAGCCTCTGGTGCTGGTAGATTTTCCATTGTAATTGCCACCAGGGTGTCTCCTACACGTTTCCACCCCCAATCTTGAGGGGGCAGCTCATTACCGAGCCACTGCTGCACTTGGTGGTAGGTTCGCCGAGAGTGCTGTTTAGCTGCATTCTCTGTTGGAGGTAGGGAGCTGATTTCAGGCTTCATATTTGCCACTGACCTCGTAAACGATTGGAAGCGGTACTGGTTAAGGGAGGTTTGTTTTTTTGGCGCCTTATACCACTTCAGAAAGCACATCTCCCCAGCCTTTTCAACCTGGTCGTAAGTAGAGGAGGGGTTAGAAAATGTCATTGCTGCTTGCTGGATGATTTCTGACTCCAAGTACAATTTAAAGAAGCCCACCTTGCTTCTCCTGAAAGTAGCAGAAGTTGTGTCGCATCCGGTAAATGAATGAAGGAACAGGATGTGTTCAAATCTACGGTGCTGCATCTCTTGGGTGGACAGTACTATTGTTTTGGTTTTCCCTCGTCCGGGTTTCAGCATGAAGATATCTCGGGTCGCAGGAGTGGAAGCAATCAACAGGAAAGCAAGGTCTACATCCTCACCAACGACTGCCATAGAGTTGTGAGTGGATTGTTCAACAGCAGTCTTCACGATTAGGATGTCAGCGTCATCGGTAGCCTGAAGGGTATGTATCCCTTTCTCCTGCAGCTTTATCTCCAGTAAGGAGATGAAGTTAGTTTTGTTGGTAGGATTTGATAAAAAGTCTTCCTGTTTAACAGGTATTTGTGTGTCCCATGTCAAATTGATGTCGGCTGACCTTTTTAGTCTGTAACGACGCATTTGTTCTTGTGATTTAGTGCTATTGGCTGTGTTTGCGTACCCATCAAACACCACAGTGCGAGTAGTAACAGGTGGTTATACAAAATTACTTAGTTTATATAAGTAAAATTACTTAGTTTTATAAAAATTATAAAAATTACTTAGTTTTAATTTTTTATATAACGCTTAGGACCGATACGGATAATTGGCGATTCGGTTATGCTATACAAGTTTTAAAATAGCTGTAACTTTAAGCGGGTTGGACATTAATCAGCATATGTATATATATTCTAAAAGGGAATTTAAAAATCTACAACTTCTTTCCTATTCATACTTTTCGTTTATGAATAGGTTTAGACAATATGATGCAATGTTTATGAATATTTTGACGTAAATTGATTTTTTTTGTAAATTTCAACTTTTTCCGAGGGTATAGCTCGAAAACGGTTAGGAATTAGAAAAAAACATATGACATAAAAGTTTTAGATAATTTTAAGAACTCCATTTTATTATCTAAAAATATTTCTCTCCGATGCACCGTTTTCGAGATATAAGCGAAAAACCCAAAATTCGTACCTTTACCCCCCCCTCCTCCCCCCGCTCATCACCTAGGCGTCAGGACTTTTGGTATGTTAACAACCTAAGCCCCCTGAACAAGTTTCTGAAGGAATCGCTTAGTTACCTGCTCACGCACTCTACACCTCATTTTGGGTCATTTATTGACTGGACTATACAAGTTTTACAGATTTACTTATTTAGTAACGCACCGACCGTACTTGCTACTGTTAACATCTACAGGCAATATTTAACCGATTCTGACTCATCACTTATTGACGCAACGTCAGACGGAGAGGACAGGCGATCCACATAATTACTTGCGAGAATGTGGGGATGACCGAGTGCGGAAGTTTGGCCTTGCAGTTTCGCAGTACAAAAACTATAGGAACGTGAAGTATGTAAAAAAAACAATTGTTGCTGGTCCTTGCTTTGTCCATCAATACTTAATATTTCATATCTTATTGTTTTGTACAGAGTAAAATCAAATTTCTTGCATAAAAAACTGAACTGAATGGGGGGGGGGGGGGGGCCCCCCCCCCAAAAACCCCCCTTGGCTACGCCCCTGGGGGCCCTGGCTGTTCTTGTATATCTTTTAGGCCTACGAAAAAATAAATATCTTACTAAGCTCTTATAACAGTTAAGTTATGTGTACTAATTGGTTTGTTCAACTCGGCATCCTATACAAACACAGTAAATTATAAATACTACAATATTGTATGAACATTTGTTGTCATTACCTTTTAAGTTAGCTATTATCCTTCATCCGATTGTTTTGACAGTTACACCATCCGATAGGGAATCAAAAGGGCTACAAAAAAGGTGTCTTGACATTTTTCGTTAAAATGTACGGTTTTAGAGTAAGTTAGGTTTGTAATTTTCAAACAGCGGCCATTTTGAACCGCATGATTGGATTTAACCGTTTATTTTTTTTGAGGTATATCATTGACAGCTTAAACTTCATGCCAAGTTTGAACTCAATCAGTCAAACCGTTCTCTAGATATGAATTATTTTGTACAAAAAACAAAATGGCGGATATCTGGAAAACGAAGCGTTTTCGGACCTATGTTTATAGGAACTTTTTTCATTATTTTCACCAGTAGAACACGTCCTGCAATTCTTTCCGTTTCTTATTGATACACCCTGTATATATATATAGATACAAGGGCGTCACCCATATGCTATTTTCTTAAGGGGGGGGGCTAGACCAGTGTTAGGGATTAAGAAGTACCCTCCCCTCTTTCGACAAAAGGGAAATTGTTGACCTCCCCCAGAAAAGTATATGTAAAATGAAACATCACATAACATTTAAACATAATTTAGCGCTAATCTCTTAAAAGAAAAATTCCTGACAATAATTAATAATACATACCTATGGGCAGAGGGGGGAGCGCGGCCCCCCTCTGCCCTTAGGTATTGGCACCCATGAATGAAACGACAGTAAACTAGACAAACAATAAACTTAACAGGTTACAAAAACCTGTGTGTTTTCAACTGAACTACTTTACTCTAATGCGCATGATAAGTCAGTGCTGATGCTAACTGCCATTGAGAATAAATCCATGTAGCACTGCAACTCTGCATCTTTTATAAACGTTTTTTCTGTTTAATAAAACTGTTAAAAATTAATGAATTTATGCAAATTAAAAACAGCTGATTATTTTGTTAAATAACCGCGGGCATAGTATATCCGCAAACATTTTTGCGGACGAGGTTAAAAAAGCAGACTGTTCGCTGTAATTGAGGACGAGTTTTAAGCCTATGTCATATATTATAATATATCATAATAATAAATTATTAGTTCATTAAATCCCACTGGACTACGTTAAACCCAATTGAATAATAATATATGAAATTGTTGTTATAAATACTTTTAAATCAACATTTATTATAATATAATGAATGCCAGACAGAAAACTATAGTCCAACGTGATACGAAATGTACCTAACTGATTCAGCAAATTTGACTATCTGCTCATCTCGGTGGTTCATAAAAACTTTTGTGAAAAAACGATGAAAATATTTTTACTATCAAAAACCTTTCCTTTCCTCTATTTATAAAAATGATACAGCTAAATATTGAAATAAAGTAGGGGTGTTTTGCATTCAGGTGGTATACGTGCTTGGGAGCAGCCTAAACTGCCCCTACCACCAGGCACCAATGTAAATTATTCGAGCCAATGTTATGCATATGACGTGTTTATGCGTTGTTTTTAATAGACCGATCATTTTGTAATAGGTTTTTGACGCCTTACTAGAGTAAGACCAACTAGTTTGTAACTTTTAGTCCTTGACCCTCCGCAACAAACGTTCAGCTGCCACTCTCCTGTTGTCTCGTCAACAAATAAATATACAGAAAAAGTTATCAACGCCTTTGCAATTGATGCAAGACCTTTTTTACTTGCCACTTTCCAAATAAAAAAAAAATGTCAACTATTTTCGTTGAATGGCCATGGTTATTCTATAAATATACTGACACTCTTTTCACGTGAAATAATCCTTATATTGTAGCCTATGTTATTTATCTTTTGTGCGTTTTTTTTCTACAAATTGAGTATAGGCTTAAAACCAATGCAAACACAGATATTAGTTTTTAGTTCTAATTTGTTCAAAGATTGTCAGGTTCATTTATTGTCCTAATAGTTTGCGCTAGCAGGTTAATGGTTGCAGTTAAGATCTAGAATTGAAAAAGGTTTGCTATTTTGTATAATCACTCCAATTATAATTATTAAAATTATAGGCCTAATATTTCCGATACGAAATGTATCCCTATAAAAATTTAAAGCTAACACTATAAGATCTATATAAACATGATGTTCGCGTACACACTAATTGGTTGTTTAACATTAAGGGTCTGCTGTAGTGGCGGCCATCTTGGATTTGTATCCCATAAGAGCAATGTTAAATATAAAACCATTTATTTCGTTTATGTTTTATCATAAAATTGTTTGCAAGGACTCATTTTAAGCACAGTCACAATACGCATCCGTTATGCATTTTAGATTTTTTTAATGCTTTTGTTTTGTTACGTAATTGACATTTTGTAAGTACAAAGTTTGAATTTTTTTCCCTAAAGCAATAAAAAATTAATAATGAAAAGTAAGTTGCAAGCCGGATCCGAAATTTTATAAACAATGTTTAGTTTTTTTTTTTTCAAAACTGATTTCAGCACTCAATTTACAAAAGATGGATTTATAAAATGGTTTGAAAAGCGGCAATGTCAAAGCGCTCAGCCGCAAGAAATTGCACTGTTTAGATGCGGTTATAGAGAGAAGCGCTTGCGTTTCCGGTTGCTTTCTGGTTTACTGTAGCGACCCTTAACTATGACATCAAGACAAACAATATTTTTCAAATTTACTTATCAATATAAGAGAACAATGGAAGGCAATAAGAGGCATACGCGAAGGCGATATAAGAGAACAATGGAGTAGGCTATGACAATAATTATTATGAGACTAATCAGAAGTGTGTAGACAAATTATTGATTTAAATGTTGTATTACTGGAAGACCTTCTAACCGTTGAACACGATTTGCTAGCAGCCACTTTGCTAATATGCACAAACAGTATATCTTCTCAGGAGTTAATATACAATCTCGTGTTCGACTTTTTATAATGCCTGTTATGGAAAGTGGATTTAATAACGCATATGATCAATTTAAAACTATTCAATTCCTATTTCGAGGAAATCTCAATAAAAATATTAAAATTAAAAAGGAAATTTATTTATTTTCTCCGAAAAGTTTGCCTCACTATGACACAAACCTGAAATTTAGCATGTAATTGGGGTTCATACAACAGACAGCATACAAAGGCTGCAATCACCCATGTACTGTTTTTGGAAAACGCAATAAAAGGCCAACAAATTTAAAAAAAAAAGAAAAAATTTTATTAACCATAAAGTTTTTGAATTTGAACATTTTTAAAATCATTTTTAATGTATACTCTGTAAAAAAACTACATTTACTTAATAAATACCTTCACACAAAAAAGAATAGTTTGTTAATGGTTATGATATAAAATAATGATTCAAGAATAAATGCATTTTAAATAATTATTTGAACTAGTGGACCCGGCAATGCTTCGCTATTGCTTGATTTACCTAACCTAAAATTATATTCAGTTTTTGATCCAAATCAGTTGTTGATCAAATCAGCTGTTGAACAAAATCAGCTGTTTTAAGCTTTTCATACGAACAGCTGTTTTTTGTGCCCCTGATAAAATCAAAAGAAATCTTTATTCTTCTTCCTTAAGATTGACCTTCCATAAGATTAACATTGAAACTTTGAGGGCCACTGGGGCGTATCCCTGAGGACCGATGTAAATTATAATGGGATTCTGCTCATCGACAGGACCCTACCTTTCTAACGGTATGCGCGAATTTCTCCTACGATGCACACAAGCTGAGAAAAAAGGACGACAAGTTTTGTGCTTGCCTATTAATATATAGATGAAATATTTTACAAAATTGTAAAACTTAATTTAACACTATCGTAAAATACGATATGTTTAAAAATTACTTACGTAATTAAATGAATTTACTAAACATATTTATAAGTCGCATGATTGAGACGATTTTAAATAATATTCAAACATTTATTAACATTTATAATATGTTTTGGTAGGGGGGAAATACGTTTAAAACTTAGTATTATAAAAAAAACCTAAGACATTTGACTTCCAATACTGTCAAACTGGTTTATTATAACAGCATTTCTATGTGTATAAGTATTGTCATGTCTACTTTTTATTTGTACCGTTTGTGTCTGTTGTATATTATGTGACAACTCGATCGTTTGTTGCAGCTATTTGTATACTATATGAACACAAACAATTATTGTATGAAGCTAAATAAAAACAATAACACAAATAATAGTAATATAACTTTAAACGAACAACTGACTATTGCTGGAATTAACTAGCATTCAAATAATTATTTTTAATTCTGTTTTAATCTAATTTAATTACGAAGTGCGGTATGAAGGAAAAATAATTAGTTTTGGGAAAGTGATAAATTTTATTGGACTTTATTCCGAGCACTCGATCAGTAATAGGCCTACAAGTAAACATGGAGACATCAATAATAGCCTGAAAATGAATCGAAGGATTCGAATTGAAATCGGACTGGATTTAAAGGTCAGTTGCTTCTCCGGCAATAGTCCTACATCCGTTTACAGCTACAACTTTGGTGACTGCAGCGAATTCTGTGCAAACACTTTCCAAATAAAACTACTACCCGTATTGTAAAGAAAACCGAGGTCTCGCTCAGATTTTGAAAAAAATTTACCAAAATGTTATTTTTGTCAAATACAATGCAAAACTGCACTCATCTAAAACCGAGGTCTTGGGTTTAGGACCTCGGTTTTCCACAAACCTCGGTTCTGCCGTTAATGGTTTATGCCAGGGCCTCAGTTCTACCAATTTACAAACCCAAACCAATAAAAACTTGCGTTGAGGAATTTAAAAAAGAAGAAAAAACTATGTTACATAATATTTAAAAATAAATAAGACAAATTATAATTTAATAGTAGGCCTATTTATTGATAACTAGTGGACCCGGCAATGCTTCGCTATTGCTTTATTTAATTTTAAGGGTAGTTATCAAATTTCATTCTTTTGACTTAAGTTATTGAATTGCAAATGGTGTTTATGTCAACAATTTATATAAACAATTTATATAAACAATATTTTAAACAGCATATATGTAAGTAAATAGATATGTAACAACCGATGTTTGAATTGAATTATAATACAGTAAGCATTTTTCGTTGATTTTTGTTTGTGTTGTTTGGCAATCTAACCTAAAAAAGCTGTTTTGGTTTTTGAAGAATAATAACACGATTATAAATTAGAGAAATTGGTTGGAAATAAAAGTGTTTTGGTTCATTGTAGGCCTAACCTAAAATTATGTTCAGTTTTTGATCCATAACAGTTGTTTTATTTATAATAATATGTAACAACCGATGTTTAAATTGAATTATAATATAGTAGGCCTAAGCATGTTTTATTGATTTTTGTTTGTGTTTGCTTTTAAATTGTCAATCTAATCTAAAAAGCTATTGGTTTTGAAGAATAATAAACTGATTATAAATTTGCTAAAGTTGCTATGGTAATGAATGTAAACAAACATGTGTTACTAAGCATTTTATACGAACAGCTGTTTTTGAGCGCTATGGTCTTGAGTCCATACAAAAGAGGCTGTTTAGTTTTTCCAAATTTGAAACGTTTTCGGGAAACTTTTCAAATTTTTCTTTATATAAAAACCTAGTTCGGACTATTACGAACATTTTAAAACAAAAAATTGCCAAATTGGTCCAGCAGTTCTCAATTGATGCGATTTCAAAGAAACAGCAATTCATTTTTATTATATAGATATACGGTAGGCTAATCGATAGTGAGTAACCAATATTAACAGCTGATTTCATAATATGAAACAATTATTTGTATTTCTAAATTTTTGGTCTGGTTTTCGATATACCTGAGCCTTACTGGTTCTTTTAACCTCTATTAAAACTGCTGTTATAAAAAATACGAAATAATTATATTTGAACATTTAACATTATTTACCATCTTAGTTTTGAGGTTATTATAAATAAAACATAACATATGTTTTTAGAAGGTTGGTGTGCGGAGCAAGCAGAGGTTTCCCCTAGTAGTAAAGGAACGGGGATATTTGCGGTTACGGCATCTTTAAATCTGTAATTATTGAAGATCTGCCTACCCATTAATATACAAACAGAATAACAAGATTGCGTTTAAGTGGCTTGATCTCGTTTAGGTTAATCCGCAGACCTTATTCCCAATAAAACTTTGCAAATTTCTCGCCTTCGAACCAGTTTTTAAATTATGAGGAATTTGGTAAATTATTCTAAGTGGTGTAACGGATCCAGTATGCAGATGAAGTTGTATTTATAAAATATTTAGACCGCGATTCTCGATGTCGATTTGGCAAAATCAAAACTACAGCACTTTACCGAGTGGAACCGCGAAATGTGGATGAGTAAAATCCTTTATCGCCATCATCTTATTATGTATCTACGTACTATATTACATTACAAACTCGTTTTAATATATAAAATCAATTATTGTAATTTATTAGTAGGGGCTAATTTCTTATTATATGTTAGAAATGGTAATCAAAATACATAATGTAATTTCTATATAGCCAGGTCGAAATCTAACCAACGCCATTTATTGCAAACTTTTACCTCAACAAATATACTAACTTTGGCCTTACTTTATCGTTTAAATAATACAAATTTATTCCTTTAGAACTTTTTATACCAACATACAAATAGTTTAATTATTATTACAGAAAATATTTTACTTCACTAAAAAAGACACCCATTTTGGTAAAACGTTATCGAAACTAACTATAACAAACTAGAGATATTATCTATATAAATAACTAATGAGCTTGACTTGTGAGAAAGTAACTTAGATAAAATAAAACCTCACTGATTTAAATAAAAACCCGAACCACAAAACAAGGAGCAAAAACTATAACTAAACAACTAAATTGTAAGTTAAGTTTAATACCTTACCCTTAACCTACAATTTAGTTGTTTAGTTATAGTTTTTGCTCCTTGTTTTGTGGTTCGGGTTCTTATTTAAATCAGTGTGATTTTGTCGCCACAGTGCTCTTTTATTTGTTTAAAAATAAAACCTGTACACAAAATCTCACAACAAATACGTTTACTAACCTCAAACGCGTTTCAACGACAATGGCGCCATCCTCAGTGATGCACGGGCTACAGTAACCAAACTATAACTAATAACCTACCTTTTTGGTTAGGTTTTTGATTAAGTGTATACCTGAGCCTTACTAGTTCTTTTAAGCTTTACTAGGGGCTCTGCCCTTGGACGCTTTGCGTCCCAACTCCGCAACGGCCTTCGGCCTCAGATGGCTGCTTCGCTTCGCTCGCAGTTGGAAAATTCGCTAAAGAATCTCGTTAATCTTTGGCTCGTTTGTACATAGGTTTGTAAAATTATGAAACCAGGCTTCCATATATTAACAATAATTACAAGATTAATTATAACCTCAAATTCATGATTTAGAAACGTGATTGGCTTTCATTACGATTTTAGTCCTAGTTCTTATATCTTCTGTCAACTAAGTTTTGAAACCAGGCCTAAATATAGTAAAAATTATTGCAGGATTAACATAACATCGATTTGGAAGCAATATCTTAGGTCAAGCAATTTGAAATAAACATTTTTTGTCTCTTGAAATTTTTTCTAAAAACTCTTCCTTTTCGAGATATTAGCAACTTTATGTCGATTTATTTCAACACGTTTAGGGCTGCTATTTTGTTTATGGTGGTCCGATTTTATTTTCTTTATGTCATTTTCCTAGTCTTAAATAGACCTTTAAAATGAGGTATCACATGATCATACTTCCCATTTAAAAATATTAAGTAGCCCCCAAAAATTCCAATTTTGAGTTGGGGGGCAACGTTGCCCTATGCATGGGGAAGTGTGCTTTCATGACCTATAAACTACCCCCGGGTTTGGATTTTCTATCAATGCTCGGTGGAGAGTTAAGGGGGTGTCTCCAGACTTTTAACTAACCCTGTATACTACATTAACTTGATCTTCTCGACATAAGCCTACTGTACATGGAAAGGTTTACAGGATAAACCGATTATTGCAACTTCTGAGTACCCTAAAGCTCACAACACTCGTCAGTGTTACGATGTTGGAAATGATAACGCAGACGCAGCGCTCTATCATTACTGTCCGAGTGTCATGGAATCTAGCCAATAGTTTATGCCTTGTCTAACGGGTTACTTGCTCTTCTGATAAGCCATGCAAATTGCCTGAACACGTGCGTCTCGTGCCCCCCCCCCCCCCCCCCCCCGGTTAACGAAGCACTAAAACAATGTATGGCACAGTCTGCGTTCATTTAGCACAGTTTGTATTTCTGCAATCTATTGTCGAGCTCGAGTACAATTCGGGTGTTTTTTTTAAAGTTATAACACTTACTAGCTGACCCGTACGGCGTTGCCCGTGGTGGTTGGTATTTTCAGTCTTTTTAACGTAATTGTATTCTTTTTAAGTGTTCAGTCAGTGAGTGGTATTTGGCTTTTATATATATATGTAGATCTTAAATAATAATAAAAGCAATATTGTCATAATAATAAAAAATCTGAAATTATGAGTTTAATAACTTTGATCCCCCCAAACCCCTCCTAAACTTTCGAAATTTTTCATACCCTTTCTTAGTAAGCACCTATGGCCCTAGAGGAAGCTACATACCAAATTTAATTCCAATCCGTTCGG
>JAGFPH010014405.1:11056-23794 GCA_018207615.1 Philaenus spumarius | reverse complement strand
TATATATTTTCCTGTATGAAACTGTAATTTAGCCTCGTGTATAGAACTGTATTCTAATTTATAGGCTTACAAAGAAATATTTAAAACAGAGCTTTTAATACACACTATTACACCTTTATAAGGCTTAAAAAGGCTTCTAAAGCTTATAATGCAAATAGTTTAAGGCTTGTGGCTACGTAAAGTAAAACAGATAGGCTATGTAAAATATAGGCTAATAAAAAAAATGAAGTTAAGTTATGACATAATTTACTCTGCAAGTGTAGATAAATATTACAATTAAATTCACACAATACATATTATTATAGCTAACTCAGGGTGTAATTTAGGTTTGAACTTTACCTGGTAGAAGATAGATGGATAACTTAGCCGGTAGACATGTTTAGCAACGAAATAGGCCTTAGGCAAGGTCAGACAAATTTGGCAAGAAACGCCGTAAAACACGTCACAAGAAAACTTAAAACCACTCACTAACGCATCTTAAATAAAACAAGCTCACTGATGGTTTAATTATTACCAAGACGGTATTACATATAAATAGCTTCGGTTAGTCTAAAGTAGAACGTGTTGTCACTTTGCATTGCATAGTCAGGCCACAGCAGAAGAATGAAATAACAAGAACGGCTTGCCTAGTACCTTCCAAGCAGCTAACAGCTGTTTGAGAGTGGCAGACTGGTCTGATGTACAATGTTGCCAACTGAATAGACCTTGGCGCGCGAATTCAAAAAAAAAATGACTAGATACTTGGATATACGTTTCTACAAACGCTACAGTTACTGTGGCAGATAAAAATACCAGAGTATAAAATATGTTAAATAACCGATTGAACATTGAATGTATTTTGATTTATGACTCACCAATGACGATATATATATATATATACATATATATATATGAAACGCAAACATTTAATGATTTTGCACGTTCAAGGTGCACGTCCTCTGTTGTCATAGGACAGTGTGCACACGCCGAGTTATTTCTTGTGTTGTTGTGCGCCTGTGTTTCTTTGGATTATGTTTAATATACAGTTATCTTAATAACTCAATAGACCTCAATAATAATAATGATAATGACCTCAATAGAGTTAGTATCTGATGATGGAATACATTTCCGAAACGCGTCATGAACAGGTATGTAAATTACTTAAGTTCAAAACGTCACATAGACGGATATAATTATTGTTTATATTCAAAGTAGGACCTTTACAATTATCTAATTATTTTTCATGACGTCACCAACAAATTAATAAAAGACAAAAAGTTTACAATTTCGAAGTTATACTGTTTAATATAATTCATTTTTTAATATTAGAAATATAATTATTTTCTATCTTGATAGTGCTGTTATTTTAAAACATGAATTTACAGTGCTCTAGAATTTTATAATCTAGCACATACATTTAAAACATTCTAAAACCTTTTAAGTCTTCTGCTGTAGTGATACCGTAAGTATTGTTAAATGTTGTTAAAAATGTAGTACTGGATGCAGCTGCCTCGACTAGCCTACATGTGGTTCAATGAGCTTAAGGTTTTGTTTCTACATCATATTTTTAATCAATCTAAACAATAACAAGTCTCTCTTAGCATGGGGGTCAGGAGAAAATTCCCTAGAGATGCAATGGATCACAAAAGATATTTTACTCTAGTTAAAAGATCATACATATTATTGGTATAATGCTTTTAAACCAACAATACAAATATATAAAACCATGGAAAAGTGAGCCAATGTCTAGAATATTATTTAATTTTGAACATCATAAATTTGATATTTTTACCGCTGGTAGTCATGAGAAAATTTCGAGATTAAACACATATTGGTAATTGTTTAATATGTAGAACAATTATACATGCGATAGTTTACTGTAGGTCTACTGATTAATAATATTAAGAATATACTGTTAATCAAATACTAGTAAGTAAAAGCATAGGATTATTTAGCATCTGCTTTAAGATTAAGGTTGTACTTGAAGCAAGTCAGGCGGATGGAACGGTAGACGAATCAAATCAGAAACGCTGGGAGGTAAAAATATCCATGTCTCAATGATTTTCCCTAATATATCTTCTTAATGTTTTAATTTTTTACTAAAAAATTGCGGTTTCCATTATTACAGACCTGAGACAAAATCTTAAAAAACATCAAAAATACCTTAAGTTTGGCAATAACAGTTTTTTAACTCAACAAAGTAAAAGAATAAGACACCTAAAGTATATACAAGCACGTACACCTTAGCTTGCACTTAACTGAATCTTTTGGCTTTCTAATAAAACCTAATCTAACTTTAACAATAACAATTTTTACTGTAAAATCTTGTTAGTTGCAAAGTGAATGAAAAACGCTTCCAGCTATCACAATAGTCCAACATTAAACTCTCTTCTATTTATCACTTTATAATTTACTTAAAGACAAAAAACTAGAGCTCATTTTTATACTTTAAATAAATTCAGTATCATCTTGTAAATGTAAATTAAAAACTGCTAAAATTACCACTTATAACTTTTGAACTTGGAATTAAACATGATGTATGTTAAAATTGTTTATCTAATTAAGTATTGTATTTAAAAACTAAGTTGTGTCATAAACACGCGATAAATTACTGCTAATACCAAAAAGTAAGCCTTTCATAGTTTGCATAAAGCAATAAATTAAACCTGAAACCTCGTGTACAGGGCATGTTTGTTCCAAGGCAATATGGGTAACAGTTTTATGAGTCTATAAATTGCTTGTGGGGGACCGACTCTGTGAAGCAACGCTTTCATTTGTAATCAATTTGATTACAGTATCAATACAATCTTGTGTTTAAATAGCAATGGTTTACTACATAATAATATGATTTACTACATGTAAAATATTTTGCAAAATTATTATATATTGTTTTAAAGATCAATAAATCCCACGGTTTCCTAAATACAGTAGAGCCCCGCTATTCCAAACCCCGCTTTTCCGAAAATAGGCCTACGAATATTCTGATCAGAGCTCAGAAAAATTACCGATTTTTTAAACTTAAAAACGGAAGAAATTAAAAAAATTTTGTGAAAAAACCTAACTTTTATAATTTGTATTCTGTGCTCATTGGTGCTGTAACTCTATAAACCTCCTTTATATGTAATATTAAGTCACAGTAAGTAAGTTCCAGTTTGTTGATTTTATTTAGTTTTATATTTCTTTAGTTTGTATGAGTAACATATGTATATATATATATATATTTAAATTCATAAATCAGATTTAACAGAAAACTAAATATGTGTACATCGTCAAAAGTTTCGTTTAAATGGGATAAGTAGTTTTATATACACTCGTTTTACATATAGAAAATATAAGTAGAAGTAAAGATATATTTTAAATAAATTTGAATAATAGTCTTATCTACCCAATAAATATAAATATAAAAAAAATTAAACTTCTTTCTATGGTTTACTCTTTCAAATGCAATCACAAAATGTGTGCTATTCTTCACCGAATTTGTATTGAAGTAATAGGATTTAAATAGTGACAGTAAGAAACCCTTACTTAAACATACCAAGGTGGACATTTTGTAGAGTGACTTACGACCAAATTGTCTTCGTTTTTTTCTAATAGTTACAAACATTCAAGCCATTAAATGATTTTGAACCAAACTTTTTTTATCACTTCAAAGTTCCATTTTAAAAAGGTTAAACTAGGCCTATATAAAAAAAATAATAACCAATGTTAACGGAATGACAATGTTAACACATATATTTGATGTGAATCAAATAATAATTTCTGTCTCGAATCGTTTGACGCAAATAAATACAATTTTGATCTTTATAGTTTAGTATATCTAAAAACTACAAAGAACGAACCAAACTAGGATGTTGTATTTATTTGATATTCTTATCTCTACATTGTTTTAAATAGAAAATGAATAGTAGTGTGTTCCAGAAATAAAATCAATACTGAAGGAGCTGTTATTGGGCTTATAATAGCAGTAGTACTTCGGAAAACCTGAATCAAAACCAGATACTGTATATATATTATGAGAAGAATGTTAAACAATCTGCAGTGAAATGTTTTTAGTAACAAAGGCACACCTGTTCTTCCCCAACGTTTGAATTCGGTGCAGTTTCCTTCAGCATCTGTTACTGGTCGTAATGCTTCTCGTCTGTATCAAATACTTTTCTAAGTAGAGTTTACATTACTACATATTTACAAAGATAAATATAATTTTAATTGAAGTAACGTTTCTGTAAACAGTTGTTTTCTAGTTAGCGAGATGAGTTGGCAGAGGCAAAATCAATAAGTTGTTTGACCTAATAAATATTAGAGTGAACTCAGATTAAGAAAAGTATAAACTATTGAAATTAAACGATTCCAATATTAATCTATTTTTAAACCGACCGATTAGCTTTGTACTGCCAATTACTCTTCCAACACTTCAACGTAAATTTAATTAAATAAGACATTTATTTGTAAAACACTCAACCCAGTTCTGTCAATTACTAGCTGTTACAATTGGTATTCTTACATTACTTAAACTACCCTACTGCCCTTAAAGTGTCAGTTTGTCATCAAGTAATATATGTTATTTCGTTGTATTGAAAAACATTAATCTACCAACACTATAATTTATGTTTATTATTACTTCTAATGTTTTTTTGTTTTGTTTTGTTTTTTTATTAAATTTTTAATAGAATGCGTTTTGTTTATATGACTTTTTTAATGTTATGCTTTTGTATATAACTTTGTTGTAGATGAGTTAATGGCCTCCTCGCCACTGCAACCAACTAGGATTTAACCAACTGCAATTAATTAAAAATAATAAAATAATAATAAATAACAACACCACTGTAAGCTGCAAAAAGAATTAAGATTGTTTTCAATGTCATATACAAGAGGTATTCAGTCTGTTAGTTCAACAATTGCAGTAAAACCGTACAAGTGAGATAACATCGACCAATGTCTGGAAGGAATCTGGGTAGCTCTGTTGGTAGAGCGTTTCGACGGAATCGTAAAGGTCCCGGGTTCAAATCCCGGTCTTGGTCCATGTTTTTTCACTTGTAGTTTAATTAATGATAATATTGTTTAAAATGCGTTCTTCTGCAGCTTGTAGCTTTAATAACACCTTTCCATATTCATTTACAGATTAATTCAATTCTTTGAAGTAAATTGTATCTCTAATTTTGTAGGATAGGTTTTTTATTAGGAATAGCCTAAAGGGGACTTGCCACGGGGGAAAAAAAATTTCAATTTTTTTTTTATTATTGATTATTATTTTTCAAAATGAGCTGAATAACGTAAAATTTTTTATTATTTTTATTTCAATTAGAAGTTGGTGAAAAAAAAATATAGTTTTTACCCATACACTCTGGTTTTCATGAAAAATGTTGGTTTTGAATGGCTAAAGGATTGAAAGCAGTTAATTTATTATTATACATATAAATTTTATGAAGTAAAGTTTTCTCAAATTGGCTACGCTGTGTTTCTGTTTAGTGCTTGTGAAAAAAAAATTGTTTGACATCTTGACATCAGCTGCTGTTTCTTGTTGCTAGCCCAGGAAATTACTGAGCTAACTTTTACGACTTTGATGTGCTACCGCTTTCTTCTATATCAATATGTATTTTGTTTGTTTTATTTCAAAGGACGTAACCTAATTCAGTTTTTTATCTTCATGGTTGATGAAAATGTGTTGCTTAGCTGCAAAAACAAATAGGACTACAACTCTTTGGACACTATCCCTGTTATAAGTAGCAAACAAGTTTTAGACTTTGCACGTTTGTAGGCCTATGTTTAGGCTAAGCATAGGTCTAAAACTATGCCAGTTGCAGTAAAGTGCTCATATCTTGCTAATAAATTTACTTTTATTATTTATAAATCAATAATCTACTGTCATAAGTGTCATAATGGTATAAACTGTAAGGACAATCATGAAATCATGGATATTTACAGTTTTTCTCCGTTTACCGAAAATTAGGTTTTTTGGACTTTGATGCAACTTTTCTCATCGTCTAATAAAGAATTGATGCCAAATTTGTTGTGCTTTCTTACAACATGATCTTCTAGTGCGCTACATGAGATTTTCAAAAAAATCGTCTTACTTTGCTAAAAAAAAAATATTTTATGAAAATGTTAACCGATAAATTACAAATTATTTTTTAAAAGATAAAAACGATACTTAGAAATACAATTTTACAAAAATTTCATTTATCGCACTAGGAAAAACTATGATTTAAAAAATGTTAAAATATTTATTGCCCAAAGTCTTATGGTTCTTGAGAAAATGTGCATATAGTTATCATGGAATAACATAGGCGTGGCAAGTCCCTTTAAGTCATACAGGTTTAATAGTTTCTGAGCAAACAATTTTAGAAAATAAATATTATGCTTGAGAAATGTTTTTATTATTGTTGAAAATGTAAACTGTAAGATGTACAGTAACTTGTGAAATAAGTTAACTTTAGAAACCATTCAGTTGTAATTAACTATCTTTGAAAAATAATCAAGAATCTTTATTCAGTCAAATAATTTAAAATGTTTGACTTATTGAACTTCGTGACCCATTTTACGCGGAAAGTTTTCTAATAAAAATATACTCAATATAATTCACTTTGTTTCTGTATTCAATTTAAACTTTGTACATAAAATTAATTAAATTAGTTCATTTATACACGTTGATAAAGAAGCAAAAAATTTATTTTAAAACTGTATAAACTAACAACTAAAATATCAAATTTAATAAATTAGCTTTAAGTAATCAAAAAATCTTAAATGTAACTTTGCTAAGGAATTTCATTATCGGCCCATTATGACGTTATTTTTTTTTTAATTGTTGTCATTTTAAAAGTTTTACCCTTCAAATTTACAGAAAATCTAAAATATTAGTTTATTAAAAAAAAACAGACGTTTAATAAATTACGCCATTTTATTTACCTGTTATTTTAATTGGAGATTTTTATTTAGAAACTCGCCTATAGTTTGAGAGATCCATTTAAAGAACTCCTAGCATATTAATCTAAAACTTACACGATCCAATATTCTAAAAAATATTAAATGTGTCATTTTAAATATGTTAAATAATGCAAAATGCCTTGAAACGTTGTGGTTAGTTGCATAAACATTTTTTTATTTACTACAAACAGTAGATTTGTTATTAATAAAAACCCACTAATTCGTGCTTTTAATAATGAAACGGTGTACATATTTTAAAGTAAAATACAAATGGTCGATACGTGCATGATTTTACGTGTCTTTAATTAGAATATTATTATTTTAAAGCTTTCAATTGACTTACTACTCTGATATAATCTTCAAATAGTCCAGATGTAATATGTGTAGTATGGATGCGGAATGAATGTGACATGGTCGTTATTAAATTTAAACATGCACTCGGCTATTGTATTTTTTATTTCAATATACCGATTGATTTGTTTAAGTTTTCCACCATTGGGTTCTCAGAAAGTATTGATTTTACAGAAAACTTTAAATAGGAAACCTTTCCTTGTTTAAAAAAAAATAAAAAATATGTAATTACAATATTTGTAAATGTCCGCCATTTTCCAATATAGTGGTTAACTTTGAAATTTCATATGGAAACCAATATTTTGTATGACGGATTTTTGTTTTACATGCAATTTTAAGACTTTTTTATTCTTGGTTTTTTTTTATAAACTTCACCGTTTAGCCGCTAAGAGCGCTGAAAATTTCAGAAACTTTTATTTGAACAATTATTAAATAGGCTTATTTTCCATTTGCAAACAATAAAATTTAACTCAACTTGCAATATATTTTACAATGGGATTTTAAAAAGCTGTTGCAATTTCACAAATACTTTATTTTAAACAAAAAACGTACATTAAGTACGTTAAAATTAAGTAAGTCAAATTATTAATTTTGTATATTATTTGTGTGTGATTGTATTTATTTTATCAACAGAAATATATAGTAGCAGAGCTAGAACCTAGCAGCTGATGTTCGAACCTAACAATTTGTAAAAAAAATAACAAATCAAAAACATAGAAAGACTATAATTCAAAATTGAAACTCCTTGGAAATACTAGGTTTTGTATTTTTATTTCTGACTTAATATGCTGTTAAGTTGTAAATTAAAGAAAAACTAGAATAATGTACTGTTTTGTTGTTTTGTTTTTTGAAGAAAATAGCCAACAATTTAATTGGTTCAACAAAACTAAAAATGCTATTTATAAAGTCATTTAACACAGTACCTAATTCACTTTTTTCCAATATTCGTATTATTGCTATTTGAGATACACTAATACGTTTAAAATAAACAAAGTTATAAACAAGTTACTTACTGTTTTGTCTTTGGACAGCAGCTATGCCAAACACATTTATACCGCAACATAGCCCTGAAGTAAGTTCCGGATTTTTCAAGATACAATTTGTTTCTTTTTTGAAATGTTTTACTCTATGCCAGTTATACTAAACAAGACGGGGAAGTAGGTTGATTTATGCAAACTGAACACCAGTAACTGGGGAAAAATTACTCAGCTATAGTATTTGTGGTTCCCATAGCACTAAACGTACGATCACGCTAACCACCGGGATGTGCCACTCTATTACTTAAGACAAAGGCCCACTCATTAAACAGCTGCTTTTTTAAAATTAGATTGAAAAAAATATTTCGACTTTGATACTTGATAACAAAATAAGATGTAATGGATACACATAAATAAACTAAAACACATCAATTATTAAAAGTAATTCATGCAATTTAAATTAATAATTACTCCATTCATTACTACACAAATAAAATATATTATTTTCTTTGAAAATCAAAAACACCTGTAAAATACATTGCTTAACTGCAAATAGGGGATAAATCTAACTCTCCAGATAGCGCTAATCCTGGGAAAAGATGGGTAGTTTATCATACAAATAAACCAAGCTGAGAATTTAAGCATATACATTAAAATATCGTTTATGTATTTTGATTACTATGATGTCTTTTAGGTGCCGAGGTACACTTACTTTACATTCGAATATTACATGTCCTGTTGAATGTCATCGTGCATTTAGTTTAATTTTCAGACCTAGACAGTATTTAAGTTGATTATAACAATATTTGTCTTTTCATATTTATAAAAAAACTTGTTTACTTCCACAAATTTTGTATTAAAAACACACTATAATCAATATAAAATATATTATAAAATTAGTAAACGTCAAATTATAGGATACATTTTGTATGAATTACATTTTCGGTACTTATGGAAATAATTTGGTCCTATAAGAAGCCTAGACTTATTACGAAAACCGTGAGATAACACCTAAAAATTGGATCTTCTTCAATCTAGTAGAACTGCAAAAATAGTGGCGGGTAAATTTTAGAGCACGAGGAATTGCAGCTAAAGTGGACTTTCACTGTTTCAAAGTCTAGCTTCGATCATTGCTGTTCTTCCACCAGAATAATTCTTGTTCTACAATGTTTACAAGGTTTCAGTTAAACTTACATGGTAAGAATTTAATGGGAACGGACAAACCTTTTGCTTTTATTCGTTTCAATTTAAGTTAACTTGCATGGTATGTTGTTTTATTACGTTTTAAAAGCAATACATTTAAAAACACTAATACATAAAATGTACTATTATTTTTTCTTATTCCAAATGGGATATAAGATATGATTCATAGTATTTTATAATTATTTAGTTTTTTTTTCATAGTAACTGGATTATGAAATTTACAAAAACACTTTTTATAAATAATATTTTTACATTTGTATTCTATAACAAAGAAATAACTATATTTATAAATAAAAAATATAAATGTACTTATTGTACAAAGAATGGCGAGATGCAAAATTAACGAAATTAAAACGTAAAAGTAGACTATTAATCTATAGTATAAATTAATAAAATTAGTAATCAAAATTAAATATTTAAAAGCAACACTTTAAAATAGAAAGAAGATATAATGCTTAATCGTATTTAGATTAGAATTTTATTCATTTTCTGGAGTTCTTTGAAATGGTCTGAATACATCAATCTAAACCTTGAAACCTAGTAGATTGCAAACGCAAAGCAATTTTGTGACAAGTTTGTTAGGGAAAATTGAACTACCTCACAGAAGAATGTTCTGCTCCTTAAGTAATGATTTCAGACAGCTAAGACGAACAGTTTCAGCCCAATCTCGCCAGAGTGTACTACTACAGCAGTGGCGGACCTAAGGTCGTATTTCAGATGGGGTCCTTGAAGGGGGGGGGGGGGGGAAGTGCATACTGTGTAACGAAATGTTCAGAAAAGCAATAAAAATATAGGAATTTAGTTACTAATGGACCCGACAAGAGCTGCTACGTCTAAGGTAAACAGTGCTACATTGCTTATCTTATACAAATAACCCCAGAAAAGCAAACTGTAACAACCCCCACTCTCCAACTGGCGTATATAAGGCAAGAGCGAACACTGAATAGGCAAGGCAGTTGGGCCACAGCGGTCCGACCTACCGCAAGGGCGTGTTGAGCCCGCGACATACCGCAGGGCCGTGTTGAGCCCGCGGTAACGGCAAGGGCGTACTGAGCCCACCGTACCCCATCGCATGGGCGTGCTGAGCTCGCGACATACTGCATGGGCGTGTTGAGCCTGTGGTAACGGCAAGGACGTGATGAGCCCGCAGTAACGGCAAGGACGTGTTGAGCCTGCCGTACCCAGTTGCAGGGGCGTGTTGAGCCCGCGACATACTGCATGGGCGTGGGGAGCCCGCAGTATATGTGGGAAATGTTTTGTTAGTGGAGGGGAGAAGAGTTCCCCCTCAATAGTAAGAATGATATAAATAGAGATTTTATGTTTTAGTTAGAGAGTCTGAGTTAGGATCGAGAACTGGAAACACCTCCCTGTGCAAGTCATCCTGCCGAATTCGAGTCGTTGTACCTGAATGCAACGAGCTACGAGAACCCAGGGACAGCAAGAGGGACTACACCCAGTAACAGGATCCGGAAAGGACTCAAGGGGTTCGCACTACAAAGCAACCAATTGGACGCATTGGAGCAAAGGGGCAACCATAGCGACACCAGGACGAAGCAATACGATGTGAAGGTTCGATCCCAGCCCTGCCATCCGCTACAGGACAAGATAAGTCGTTACCAATGAAACAATAGTAGAGTATTGGATGAGAGTTTAATGTAAATAATGGAAATAAAAGAGTGTTTATATATTTACATACAGTGTAATAATTGAATGTAGGAACCCAGGGTAGATTCCCTTATACATCTTAATGCTGAGGGAAACTTCCCTACAACTATTGCCTTAAAACCCAATTCTAAGCTTTATTTTATGCGAAAAAATCTATTAAAACAAATATTAATTATTGTCTTAACCAGTAAAATAATTGACAGAGAAGTAAAATCAAAAGACAGAAGTGCAAATAAGAATACCAAACTTTATTTAAATGAAAGTTTTACGCAAAATAGTCACAGTTCACTCTAATTTCGATATTACTGAAACTCTGAAAGCTAAACTATATCATTATATAAATAAAAATACCGTATGCAAAATGTGTTCAAAGTAAGAACAAATTCATTAGTTGGAAACTTTTATGGAAACAAAGCAATTAATTGTTAAAATTCTAAAGAAAATCATAATACAAAAAAAAATTTACATATAAATGTTAATGAACAAGAGTTATTACTTCAAAAGTAAACGTCGAGTTTTTTTGTAATTTCTTTAATAATAATGTCAGGGTTTGCTTTGATTTCCTTGTGTATAAACTGCAAAACTAGACCGTTCAATGTGTCTGCACTTCTGGTGTTTCTCAAATAGTTCTTTAAGTAACGAAGGGTGGAACTACTACTTCCAGCTGTCACTGTAGTAACTGGAGTCATGCAGCAATTTGGTTCCTCCCCAGTAGACTATAATTCACAAATTTGTGAACCATATATAATCAAAGGTTGTACAATCTAAAGTTCAAATCTATTATTGATTTGCTTGTGAATTCACAGACATATTAAACGTAAGTAATAGATTTATTTTAAAGCTTGGTATTTAAATGGAACATGACATTTCGGGGAGGGATTCATACCCCCTAACCCTACTCCCCCTTGGGACCACCCCTCTACTACAGCTATCATTAGCTCCCCTATCTCGATTAGATTTATATATCAAATTATTTAAACAACACGATTAAACTTGATATCCAATTGAAGTATAAAAATGAGTTTTGCAGACATAGACCGTAAAAAATTCCAGGGAGATATGACAAGCAGGCAAATCTGCAATTGTTAGTATTCACTTTATTTGTATTCAAAAGTACATGAGAAATACATCATCTTAACATATTACAATATTTTTTTGTTTTTTAAAATAATCGCTATGTTAATCAATAAATATAGTTTTAAATAAAAATATAACTCCTCATGAGTAGTTCAATGGGCTTTAATTTGTCGTCGTTTTGTCAGTAAAAGGTATTTGATTGAGTTTGTTAAAGCAAAGAAGAAAGTTTTGAGTGTAAATTTTTCCCCAACTGATTTCAGTTGTAAGGGATCAATTACATGGGATAAAGGTTGAAGCCTGAGGAAATTCAGTGAAAGTGCTTTAAAAGAAATCAAAACTAAGTGTGTGTACTTTTATCTCCAACTTATAGAGACTACAATTTTAATTAAAAAGAAACGTTTTAAAATCACGTAAACAAGCTTCTTGCCTTTTTAGAAAATTTTACTACCTTTAAAATAATTGCTTAAACAAATTTTTTAATCATTAATTTAGAATGTATAGTACTTTTCTTTCAAAACGCCTCACATAACCATTTTTACTCGAACAATGAAAGCATTAGATGAAT
>JAGFPH010014405.1:0-10956 GCA_018207615.1 Philaenus spumarius | reverse complement strand
TCACATAACCATTTTTACTCGAACAATGAAAGCATTAGATGAATTAATTTTAACATAAGCCTTATAATAGCTGTTCAATGAGTACTGTAGTAAATTAAAACAATTAGAAACACTGAAGCCCCAACCTAAAGTAAGGTGAATAAACCAACACAAATAAACTGAAACACATGTATTATTCTTATGAATCATGGGTTTAGATTTAGAACCCTCCGATGATGGTTACCAAAATTAACATCAGGGAACTTGAATGGCTATATTAATAAATGTGTTTAAGTTTATTTTTGTAGTTTTAATCACCGAACTTTTGCTTGGGGCTTCAGTGTTTCTAATTGTTGTGTAAGCCTTATAAAAAAATAAAATTCGTCTTGAATTCAACAGAACCTTAAACTAGAATTGATAAATAATAATAAACTAAAAAGAACCAATGAAATAAATGGGTGACAGGGTGACATGAATCTACTGTATTCATTTCCTAAATTTTTGTTAGGAGGACTGGTTTCGAGCTCTAATAAGTTCATATTCAGTTCCATATTTCTGTTTACATTCATTTTCTGATGTATAGGCCTATTTATTTTACTAAAAGAATCTTTATATTTATCTCTATACATATGTAATACAGCGATCTCTCTACTACTGATTTCCACCTTTTCACTTGTATCAAAAGCAAACCATTATGTTATGCATTCGAAACTGCAATTCCCCTTCTACAAACTGAATCATTTACTTTGATAAGTGAACTTCAATTAAAATTAAAACTATTTTCTCACCTTCTGAAAATATATTATATCCATCTATAATTTTAATAAATTATATTAGGATATAAATTGTAAATTTAAATGAATATTACATTTATATTTACATAGGCCTACTCTACTCCTACATATAAAGTACATACTAATCCATATTATATAGTTTACATATTTCGAAGTTATTATATCTTTTCTACAGATACAAATTCCAGAGAGATAAAGTTTTAATACTTTTATACAATTGAATGCTTCCTAAAATTGAATACAGAAACACCTAAAACAGAAACACAAATGTTGTGGCATTTATAATTTTATTTGACTGAAACATTGTTGTCAGAAAAACTGGCCATTTCTATATTTCATGGTACATATGTTATTAGTAAGGTAATTATTTTTGAGGTGTAGTACCATGTACATGTACAGAGTGTTCCAAAACAGTATAAAACATATTTGCCATATTTTTTTTTTTTAATAATCATATCAATGCTAAAATCTAAGTTACCCCTTATCGTAATATATTTTTTATCATACTACGTTTAATTTAAAACAATCTTGATTTTGAGGGAAACTCCTTCTTTTTACACGATAAATTATGGGTACGACCGTTATTATGTATTGAATATAAAAGTCACCTATATCCTCTTTCAAAATGAACTAGCTGACCCGTGCGAAGCATTCGCATTCTAACTTACTTAAATCCCACTTAATTAAAGTACACACCGTATATTTAGTATCGTATAGTGCGTATACTATACCATACGAAATATACAATTAATTAAAAATAGCAATGTAGTGGCGTAACGGCAGCTCTCCAGCTGGGTATTGTTATCATCAGTGTTGCCAACGCCAGGAAAATATTCCTAAATCTTACATGATCTTGCATTACTGTTACTGTTTCTTTATTTCTTTTTTCTTTTTTTTCGTATAGTTGTATTTTGTATATTTTTCCGGTGTAGCGGTTAAGGAAAGCTTTAAAATGATGCCTCATTCATGTAATTTGATGATGTATTAAGGAAGTTATGGCATTCCGACAAAAAAATGGCCTTGAGAAATAATATATGTGATATTAATAGTATATGTTTCATGAAACTCCTGGACTATTAAAGACTTATACTTAGTACAGTAAAATTAGACTCAAATTGGGAAACCAAAAAAACAAATGTCTGATTGTTGGAAGTTATATATTACCTCTTGATCTAAATGTTTTAAAAAGTCTCCAACAAAATAGCATCAGGTTTGGTGGTAGGAGGGGTTGAAGGTGTAAAAACTCTGTGTTTTATAGGTTTTTTGCATATATCTCGTAAACCCTTCAATTTCTAGCTTAATAAGTTCAATAAGTGTTTAAGGTATGTTAAATCTTCTACAAAAATGGATCTATACGTTTTTTTGCTGCAATCAATAGTCTTGGAGATATGGAAGGGTTAAAGTAAGATATTTCAGTAGGTAAAGTTGAAAACTTGTTTAAATTAAAAATTTCTCGACGACTTACCGCAAATTAACTTTTGGGTTATGTTTTGACAATACAGTTCAGCAGACAGTTTGATGGACACTTTGCTCTAAATGTGGTAAAAGTCTCCACCGAAATAGCGTCAGGTTTGGGCGTGGGAGGTGGTGGAAGGTGTAAACATTGTGTTATCTAGGTTTTTTGCAAATATCTCGTAAATCCTTCACTTTCGAACTTAGTTGTTTCTATATATTTTTAAAGTAAGTTAAATATTCTACACAAATGGTTCCATACTGTTTTTTTCTGTAAATAATTGTTTTGGAGATATGGAAGGGGTAAGTTAATAATAATTCACCATACATTTACAAAAGTGATTCAGATTATAAAATGATTGTAAGATAGCACATTTTCAAAAGTGTTTTGTAACTAAATCTTCTAAGAAATTACAACCAGCAACAAACCCTAACCGTGCCCAATACTGGGAGGGGTGAACACCATTCAAACCCCCCTCTCAGTGGTGTAGGTATATATATATAATTATTAAAATATATAATTATTTAAAACATTGAATTTTGTTAGCTGGCAAATTTACTTATTGTTTGCATTTAATAAATGATCTTTGAATACGTACTAAAAAAGGACGGCCATTAGTTGAACGTGTAGATGGAGTAAGTTAGCCTTGCCAGACATATCTTTCTGTCGTCTGTCGACACTTCATCGCCTTTGTTGAAGCCGGAGACTATCGTGTTGTAACTTAAAATTAATTGACAAATGATTACGTTTGTGTATGCTGAATTTATTTAGTTGGTATTTTTAAATAAGCATATGATTTGTTGGTTTAAGCGACATACGGTTTTTAAAGGTACAAGTGCACTCTTTATATTTAACTGGTTATTATCATGGCATTTAATAAAACGGAAAATATATTAATGTCCTTTTTAATCAGCATAAAAGTGAGACCTACACCTCGGAACCAGACTCTAATGTTTCAGCACCTTCAGAAAGTGAACTATGTAGGCCTACCTCAAAACTGAATACTAAAGTAAATTTTCATCTGTGCCCTGACAATGATATTGAATGAAACGTTGAACCAGACAGTAATATATTCCCAACAAATTGACATTCTGTATGGAGTAGGGCAATCTGGGTAAGGTATGCATGGAAGTTCCACAGCACTGTGCTTTCAAAAGGAGTGCACAGTATTTTCAAAAAATTGTGCAATGTT
Source organism: Philaenus spumarius (assembly GCA_018207615.1). Classification (NCBI taxonomy): domain Eukaryota; kingdom Metazoa; phylum Arthropoda; class Insecta; order Hemiptera; family Aphrophoridae; genus Philaenus; species Philaenus spumarius. The sequence goes on along the minus strand of JAGFPH010014405.1, from coordinate 7,538 downwards.
CTTTTGCTGTTACTTACATTGGAACAATCTGGCAAGATTACCTCTTTGAGATTTTGTTTTTCTTCGCAAACAATCGGAAAGTCACGAAGTAGGATTGGCCATAACTGCAAAGGCAAAATCAGAATAGATTGAAAACGTTTATGACTACATCAACTCCTCCACCTGAAATCTACTACGAAAATCTTTAGAACAGTATACCACCTAGCGGAAAATGATAAGCCATTTCGAGTTAATTTGAGCTAAAGCTAAATGACGTGCATATAGATATTGGATTTCATTCCAGATTTAGCGAATCAGAAATTATGAGTCCCTTTTCAATAGAAATAGGGTACAATAATGAATAATTCGACTGACTTCAGATATTTCTGGAATTTTTTTTATCGTAATCGACGAATAAGTTTGGAAACTAAATCTACTTTGATTATTTATATAAAATATGAGAAAACTTTGAAAAACTCTTTATTTTTAAACTTTGTAGAACTTACAAATGAAACACCTGAGAGCTAACACCTTAAAAAGTGTTTCGTGTCCTGGTTTTCACATTGAGCCTAAACAGGTGTTTTAGGAATTCGATTGAAAACATTTTTGAGGAAACACACTCGAATGCTCCTCAAAGACTTTATCCGAAAGCTCTGGAGCGATCCCACACTGGACAACTTATACCGCTACCCCTGCCCCTCTTTGGCCCACCAGGAATGGTTAATCTAAAACCTCTCCTCCTTTACATGGAGTGACGAACTAACTCCACCGCTCCTGTACAAATAGTTTTCTAATCACATATAAACAAGGAGTTTCGCCAATGTACTTCAAAACATATGGAGCAACAAAATTTGCTTTTAGTTTTTCCCCCAAAAAGTACAAATATCTGGAATGAGATCTAACCTTCCAGACTGAATTTTATCCAGGGTTTGGACCTGAAATCAATCATAAGTAAACACTAAGCACCACCAGTAAGGCAACATCAAACATTCAACATATGTCTGCTGAACTGTACTATCAAAACATACCCCCTAATATTAATTATAGGGTAGATAAATCGTCGAGAAATAATTGTTAATTTAAACACTTTGTCAACCATACCTACAGAAATACCTTACATGACCCAACCCATATCTCAAAAACTATTGATCGTAGAAAAAAAAACGTATAGAACAATTTTTGTACAGAGTTTAACATAATTTAAAAGGTTATTGAACAAACTATGCTGTCAAGAAAAGGGTTTACGAGATATTTGCAAAAAAACCAGAAAACAAACAGGTTTTACACCTTCCACTCCTTCCCACCCCTCCAACACCCCAAACCCGACGCTATTTTGGTACAGACTTGTTATCCCATTGAACAACTTAATTAATGAACAACTTTCAACACTCAGTACTTTTTTTTTTTTTATTCTCCAGTTTGAATATTTTCTGTTATAATTTTACTGTAATATACTATAAAGTTTCATAAATTATTTTTTAAACATGTCAGACACTAAAGGGATTAAATAGTCAGAGCTTATTATACATTCAAGATAATTATAACCCTTAGGAAGTAAAACCAGTTTTAACTTGTTTTGTAGCGCATCATAAAGCATACTGCGACGATCTCACCACCTCTCTGTATCGCCACGGCAAGAAATTTTTCACTATCCTGCGGACATTACTTCTTACTTATTGAAAGGAAGCTATGTTAATTGTTTGCCCATAAAGATCACGGCTTTTGTCGGGATCGTGCCGTTTGGAGAACGCTTTACCCTTTTTATAACAAGTAATATTTTCTGAATATATATATATACACATAGACTAAGATTATCAGCTGGTTCAGGACTACTATTATTATAAATAATAAGAAGTTATATACTTTGAACAGACCCAACTGGCTTCTGGATTTTTTAATTATTATCCAAGCAAATTATATACATTTATTCTGAACAATTAATCAATGCGACGTTAATATGAAAATTTTATATTTAAAAAATAAAATATATTCCTTATTCTATACCTCAGAGTTATGACAGAATTTAACAATAATATATGCAAAATGTAACGTAGACTGCTGTGAGAGATAGATAAAAAGGGACTTTAATATTTATAAAATTTAATTACTTTATCGATGAAATAAAAAAAAATTTCTAATTGGGTCAACGATGCAATGGACGCCTGAAAAATTGTCACTGACTGTACATTATGAGAGTTTATCTAGCGTTCCCCTTGGAGTTCCTGTAGGTCTAGGAGTTACTACTGACTCTTACGCCGATGACGTGTGATTTATCCCTGAATTATGTACCATGAACTTCAGAGATGCCCTAGGCTCGTCTTCAGTCGCCCGGTCCCTGCACTAACAGTATTGTTGATCGTCTGGTTTCCTCCAGGGTTCGAATAATTAACCCTTACATGGATAAGTCCTGCTGTAGTCCTGAAGGCTGTAACCGTCTCTAATGTTTTCGGTTACGTTAAAATAATCATTGGTAGTACGCCTTCCTTTCGGTGAGATTCACTGTTATTATCACAACTATTATTTCTTCACAGAACGAGAATACTGTCTTGTACATACAAATATTCTGCGTCCTGACTTATTAATCTATAACATCTGCTATCTTGTATGATTTTAAAACAAACTTAATAAACGAGTAGCGTGGTGACTTCCTCGGAGTTCATTTTATGACTGTCGGTCTGAACAACAGCTTTTTCAGTTCTCCCGTTCGAGGGAAAAATCCATTGCCATTCAGTTCAAATAAATTCCCTTCGTTTCCCTTACTTTAAATGTGATTATCTCCGTTGATTCTTGAAGAAGAATTTTTTAATTATTTTTCCTGATCCCAGGATAATTAGTTTTATTAGTTTACCATTTAATAACTTTTTATTACGATGATTTATTATTATTTAATGTTTAGTGTGTATTTTAGGTTATTACCATCACTGACTAGTGGGCGGAGTCTGCTTATCTTTTGTCGGTTCAAATAAATTCATGTCCTTTCGACGAAATAATCCTGTCATTTTTGGTCAGTCAGAAATGTACCAGTTTTTACTGATTTCCTATAACTCCGGATCCCGTATCTGGATTCTGGATATCTCTTCGTTTGTTGTTCTGGACAATTTCTGGATCATCAGCAAACTCGAATTGAAGCTGTACGACTTCCGGTTCGGTATCTGCGATCATTCGCGTTTTCAGCATTTTCCGTATCGCACCTTTCCGCGATTTCGGTTTTCCGGCACTTTTTCTTAATGTTATTTGTTCTAATAGAACTAACGATTGTTTTAATGTTTTTCTTATGTTTCTACCACTTTTAGTTCTCGAGTTCTGACACTTTTGGTTTTCCGAAAAATTTCATTTTGGGTACTTTAATTATAATGGATTTATTTTACTATGAATATCTATCTCACTGGAGCCTTTACATTACCGGTTATCATATTTTGGCAATTGCCGTTAATGTCAACTGATTTTAGGCCTTTTTAGGCCTATACTTTCTATTTTTACTGAAATATGTTAATATTCGTGAGCTATTAACATTACATATTCTAACTTTTATTAGCTGTTATTATATTTGATTGCTATTAACATTAATTTATTTTAATTTACCTTTTATTCATTAATTTACTTTCAAATTGATATTTATTCTTAAAAATTCAATATTTATCAAAATGTGTTTCTTTTAACTTTTAATTACATTATTTATCTATATATTACACTTTTTACTTTTTTCAAATTCTCAAAATTACCACTTTCGTTTTTTTTTTGTGTTACTCTTGTTTTACGCATATTTTTTACACCTTCCATTTTATCAAAAAACTTTATTTATATAAATTGATCTATTTAATTTTCTTTATACAATGATATAAAAATATAAACTATTGTTTAATATTTAATTTGTATATTTTTTTGTTGAACCTGTCCGTGCCATTATACATTTGGCATGAACAAGTCGTTGTGGACCTTGCTTTCTAGGCTTGTCTAACATTGAATAAGCCTGTCTTATAGACTTAGTAAATTTTACGATTTTATTTGAAAAATTTATTTTTATTAATTTTTGAATTGCGCGAGCTGAGCGAAGCCCGCCTGTCGCAATACGTTAATTCCGTGATCTGAGAAATAACTAAAACAATAATCCAAATAAATAAATCTTTTTTTTATCATACCTTCTCTTAGATGGAAATATTAATAGTTACACTTAAACTTTATCCAAGCGAGATTGCAATATGTAGACAGGTAGGTTGACTGGAGGAATAATGTTGTGATTGCATTAAAAAGAGACCAGCTTATAAATAAATTAAATTGCCAGAGCACCTCTGTTAACCTCACTCACTTACTATCTCCACGAATATATTTAATAATTTATTTTCAAAAATAGGTTAAATGACCTTAAGGTCATGAAGACAGTAAATAATATTAAATATCTAAATCAGAGTATTATGTTAAAAGATACTATTCTTTCGACATGCTACTAAACACAAGACCAACCTAAACATAATAAATGCATAGGTGTCTTACAGTATTGTTTACAAAAAAAATATATTTACGAACAACTTAAAACCATTGAGTGAAAGGAAAAACAATATAAAAATGTAAACGGAGGGAAGGGGGGTGTGGATAGGTAATTGGAAACCTACTCTTGTATTTATTGATTCAAGTAAAGTCAAATCAATGTTTTATTATATCGGCATTTTAATATGGTAAAGTAAAACATCTGCATACATTATGTTCTTAGACAAATGCTGGTGTTTAAAATAAAATTTAATATTTAAAACAGAAGAGCAAATTGGTATACAATGTTTTACCTAATAATTGGATTTATAAAATACAAACTTTATTTGTAGAGTATAAACACGTGCATTTCTGCGCGCAGAACTACTTTATTGTCACGAGGCTGAGTATTTCATTTAAAATCAATTTAGTCTGAGTGCGCTTTTATACTACCAGCAGCCTCTTATATTACTTCCCAACTAATCTATTAGTTCTCGCATAACTATAAATAACAATTATTATACAGAAATACTAATTATGACAGAGTATGTGTGACATTATGAGCGAGTCATACAGGGTTTTTCGCAAAGGTTTACCTACACTCTCATATCTGATTCTACGACTAATAGATATAAATGTTAATCAAGTAAACCATAATACGCTTTGTTTAGAACAAATTTTTAATTTTTAAACAAATAAACAATTTTAAAATTTTTAACATTAGCTCCAATTTTGATTTACTGTATATAATTTTACCTTTTAACAAAAATGCACCATAATCTAAGATTTTATTTCCCGTGCAGTTCCAAAATATCAAAACCATTATAGTCAGATTAAAACGTTAACAAGGTTTTTAGATTAATTTATATATATTTAATAATAAAAACACCTAAAAGATTAAACATTTGGTTTAAGTAAACAAATCTAAAAAGTGGGAATCAAATTGCCTTGGCTTACTCGTATTATGTGATTACAAAAATCCTTGAGGCTACAATAAAACAATTAAATAAAGAATACATATTAAATTTAAAAAAAGTAAGAAATTGTGGTTTAATGTGATGTTTTCCAAGATTAGTATTTATAGTAGAATTAGGTAATAGTGTTGTACTTATAATTTTTATAATTTTCTCAACTAAACTAGATTACAGGACAACTTATTTTTAGGTTTCAACAAACATTGTATTTGTGGTTTTACAGCTAAAAGCACCGATGAGCCATCATCCCAGTAATGATTCTGCTATTGTTACCATCAAAGACTTTCGAAGCTAGTTACTTGGGTTCAATTACTTGGGTTATAAAAACAAAATTAACAGTCTGACTGTCAAACTAAATATCTGTTTCTAAACTAAGAGTTAGTAAAAATGGTTATTTTGCAAAAACAACAAAAATATATTTATAGATAGCCTGTACTATCTGGGTTTAAGTGCTTGATAAAGAATTTTCTGTAATCTTTACAAATATTCTAGTATGCACAGTTGTGGATATATTGAAGATGTTTTGTCGAAAAATACACCGCAACAGTGTTGAATCATTACTGGCTGTCAACATGATTTATGTATGTTATTTTTTGTAATAGATTTTATTAGTTTAATTAATTCTGCGATCAATGTATTACTATGTATACAATGAGCAAGAATTTTATTTTTTTTTTTATGAAAAAGAAAGAATAATTTACAACTAAAAATGAGAAAGAACATCGATTATATCAGAGCAGTTGCCATTTCAATCTTATCTCTTTTGATCAACGACTAACTAGGCCTACTAAAGCAACTTATCTTCTTTTTCAACAACAATCAGCTTATAAATAAGATACCAACGGTTGATCCTAGTGTATATCTGATATTTTAGTTTAAGCTTGTATTGTGTGCATTACTAAACAAATTGTGTGAATTTATTATGTAGCCTATTGTTTGTGTAAAGTGTATAAACAGTAAATTTTCTTTTCAAATGTGTTTCGTTCAAATATTGTGATGTCTATTGAGATTTTTCTATTTAAGAGGTAATTTTCAAGTTATGAAATAAAAAAGCAGTATTTTAAATCGGCCAAATAGGCCTGTAAAGAATAAAAATGCCATAATTTGTATAGTGATATGTGCTTGAATTATGATATAGTAAGTATTTTTCATTAGGTTTGACACTGTGATTCCTAACCTAAAAAAAAACTGTTTGTTTAGAGGAATAATTGCCTAATTCTAAATTGTACATTTTAGTTGCTTTGGTAGTAATTCTAAATGCTTTCAAGTAACTTGTGTTGTTTCAGTAAAGGTCTAACCTAAAATTAATTGTGTTATGGTTATGATACAAACCAGCTGTTTAATTTTTACTATGTAACAACAGATGTTTGCATTATAATTCAGTAAGCATATTTAGTTAGTTTTTTTTTTACAGTTTGTTGTGAAAAATAATTTATTGATTCCAAATTTTCCAAGTTTGTTGCTACGGTAATGAAGGTAAATGCATTCAACAAAGGTTTGTTGGTACAGAATGGGGCACACCTAGAATTGTGCTACTAACCAATGCGCCACTCTGTTCCTTGTCTGTTGGTCTACCACAGACAATATCTCCAAAATGGATAAAGGAGTTAAAGGGGTTAAATTTAGTACATCTATAAAGCATGGCTACTAGCGTGTATTTAAAGAAACAGAACTCTAATTATAATTTACAATGCAAGCATTTTGGGAGCAAAAATTATTGGAAAATCATTTGAAATAAATTTGCATTTAAATATATATAAAAAAAATTAAGTTATTTAGTTTTCCATTTATATTTTTCAAACATTCTCCAAAACTTGTGACTTCCACTTTGAAAAAAAAAATACAATTAGGCTTTCGTGTACAATTTTCTTCTAAATGGAAAGTTATTACGCTTATTTATGAAATGTTATTTAAATTAGCATTTTTAGTCCAAACATATTAGTCTTCTGAGATTGGAAAAATGAGTGCAGCCTGTTAAAACATATGATTTTAAAACTTGTAGATCTATTTTTCCTCGATTTTGAATTAACCCATTAGGTATGGCTCTATAAAATAAATATCTCTGATAAGTAATATTCCAAAACCACACAATCCGTTTAGGAGTAACAAATTGCAACTAAT
>JAGFPH010014403.1:825-16316 GCA_018207615.1 Philaenus spumarius | reverse complement strand
GACTGTAGAAGGGATGACTCGCCCATTAGGCCAAGTGCACTCCTAGTTTGCTCGAACTGTACATTGCATGCTTCGCACACCAACCCCCGTATTGGGAGTATTTTCAATACACAATGCATTGTGTGCTTCGCACGCCAATCCTCGTATTAGGAATATTTTCAATACACAGAGCATTGCGTGCTTCGCACGCCAACCTTCGTATTGGGAGCATTTTCAATACACAGTGCATTGCAGCTCATGCTTGTAAAAAATAAAATAAGTAGGCCTATACCCTATGTAAAATCAAACGGCACATAACATTTAAAATATACCGTACTTTAGTGCTAATCTCTTTAAAGAAAAGTACCTGACTGTAATTAATAATATACATATTTTCCTTTCCCTGAGAGCCAGGGGGAGTTCCTTGGCCCTCTCTGCCCATGATATGGGCGCCTATGGATTTTCACCAATAGATACAAAAACAGTTTGGTCAACCATGAATTTACCAACAAGATTCATTCGGTTAATTGTAAAGCTTTGGAATAACACGAAATAAAAAAAAATGCTACTATTGAATGGGGCGGAGGGTGAGCTAGGCTTATATAAGTATCTTTTTGTTAGTTGTTTAGGATTATGAATAGAGTTAGGGATATTGATTTGTTCGGGAGTGTGGGATGTGTCGAACTGAGTGATGGTTTGTGCTATAGTTTCGGTGACAATCTAGATGGCTACCTTACTTTAAACATATTTAGTTCTAATATCAGGAGTTATTCAAAAAATATTGATAATATGTTAATTTATTTAGAAGGGATTAACAGTAAATTTGATATTATTGTTTTAACTGAGTGTTGGATTAGTGAGGGGGCTGTGGACATTAGTTTCGAGGGGTACGATATGATCAGGACTGTTAATAAAAAAAATCAAAATGATGGTACTATTATATATGTTAAGCAGTCCTTTTCAGTCGTGTCCCAAGAGATTGTGTTGAGTGATGTAAATGGGTTGATTCTTGATTTTGTAATGGGGGACAGACGATGCAGTTTGTTGGCTTTGTATAGGACTCATGACAGTGACGTTGAACTTTTTATTGACGCTTTAGAAAATTACTACAGCACTGTAAATAAACATAAGACTTATATTTTCACAGGTGATATAAATTTAAATTTATTGAAAAATGACAGATATATTGACCGATACTTAAATGTACTGACTGGGGCCGGGTTTGTAAGCTGTGTGAACGTACCGACTCGAGTGTCCGGCGAGGGTAGTTGTTCATGCATTGACCATGTATTTGTTAACCATTTTGATTTCGATAAAGTGCAGGCTGCAGTAATTCAAACCCACGTCACGGACCATTATAGCACAGCGCTTGGCATACAGTTTGAGTTGCCTTCGGGGACTGTTTCGAAGTCTCCAATTCCGTCTTTTTTCGATAAAAATGAATTTGTTCGATTTTTGACTAAACTAGAATGGGAATCTGTTACCTGTTCGCAAGATATCCGAGTTTGTTCTTTAATTTTTGAATCTCTTATTCGGAAGCTTGTGCTCGATTCAACAAAAAGTACTTCATCATTCATATCACGCAATAAAAAATTAAAACCTTGGATTACTACTGGTCTTATTCGATCTATTAGAAAGAGAGATAAAATCGCAAAATTAGTAAGGAAGCAACCATTTAATACGGTCCTTATAGCTTATTTTAAAACTTATAGAAACCAACTAAACACTATTATAAAGACAGTTAAACAGAATTATTATAGAGACCAATTAACTCAATGTAGAAATGATCCGAAACGTCTTTGGGAAATTATAAACGATTTGAGCGGTCGCGGTAACAGTAAGAAAGGGTTTCCAATAAAACAATATTTGCAAGGTTCCCAGTCAGACATAAACACAGACACATATAAACAAGTTGCTAATGAATTCAATTCGTACTTCTCCAACGTCGGATATAATTTAGCGTTATCTATCGACTCCGGTGGTGAACCTATAATAAGGGACGAAGACTACGAGACCTTATCTAATTTCAACTTACGTACTGTTACTGAATACGACATTATAAGATATGCAAACAGTTTGCGGGGTGGCTCTGCACCTGGCTGCGATGGCATCTCAGCGTCCCTTCTTAAGGACAACATTGATCTGTTTATGAAGCCTTTACTTCACATAACAAACTTAAGTATTGAGTCAGGAATATTTCCTGATATATATAAAACTGCTATGGTTTTCCCTCTTTTTAAAACTAACGACAAATCGGAAAAAAATAATTATCGTCCTATATCTCTATTAAGCGTGTTTTCAAAAATTATTGAAAAAATCGTTAAAGACCAGCTAATTTCATATTTAAACAAACACAAAATTCTAACGCGTTGTCAGTACGGCTTTAGACGAGACAGAGGGATATCTGATGCCCTGTTTGATTTGACCAGCAACATCAATGATGTTATTAGCAGTAATAGGCGTAGCATTGTGGTTTTTTTGGATCTTGCTAAAGCGTTTGACTCCGTTGACAGGGAGAAACTTCTTCGCAAATTGAAATTAATCGGTTGTAGAAGAAAGTCTTACTCGTGGTTTGAAAGCTACCTGTCCAATAGGAGACAGATTGTTTCTATATGTGGGGTAAACAGTGATAGTTGTTCTGTAAACTATGGGGTGGTTCAGGGAAGTACTCTGGGGCCGCTTTTGTTCTTGATTTATATAAACAATTTGAACAAATTAAATATTGAGGGCAAATTCTTTCTTTTTGCTGATGATACGGCTATATTATTTGAAGGGGAAACTTGGGAAGAAGTACAGGAAAAGGCATTGAGGGGTTTGGCTTCCGTAAAAAAGTGGTTTGACCAAAATGTGTTAACTCTTAATGTTTCTAAAACTAAATTTCTGCCGATTTCACTGAGAGCTTGCACTGATCTAAATCTAAATTCTTTAAAACTACATTCTTGTGGTGATTATCTAAACAAGGTATGTTTGTGCGAACATATTGAAAGCACTGATTGTTATAAGTATCTTGGAGTAATTTTTGATAAACGGATGAAATGGGCTGAACATGTCAAATATGTAAAGCAAAAAACACGCAAACTAATCTATGTTTTTAAACATCTTAGTGAAATCCTAAATGTTCAAGAGCTGAAACTATCTTATTATGCATATTGTCAATCATTATTTATGGGGGGAATAATAGCCTGGGGGGGTGCCTTTAAAACAATTCTTGAACCTCTTAACATAATTCAAAAATCTATACTTAAAGCTGCATTGCTTAAAGGCCGTTGTTTTTCTACTGAGACACTTTTTGACGAATTTAAGGTTATGAATCTTAGACAAATTTATGTCAAAACTCTTGCAATTTATATTTTTAAAACTACCGAGTTATTTTCGAAATTACCGATCATCAACGTTTGACACGCAGCTCAAAGTCACTTGGAATTTTAAATAAAAAATTAAGTAAGACTTTCTCGGTCACGAATTCACATTACATAGCTCATGTTTTATATAGGTATCTACCTGACCACTTACGTATGTTTAATAACTTTAAACTTCAGACATTTAAGAAACATATTACAAATTGGCTTCTGGAATTGGGAAGGGACGGTACTGAGAATGTCATTGTATCCATCTACAGGTAGCAAATATATTTACCCTTGTTTATTGTACTACCTTATCTCTCTCGCTATTATTGATTCTCGTGTGTTGAAGCAGTAACTATTTGTTGACCCGGGTTGTTTTGGTCTGATATGGACTTGGATTCCTCCGTTTGGCACTTCCCACTCTACTCTACCTCTATTGTTTTTATATTATAAAACTTTAATATAGATCAATAAATATATTATGTCTTCCTTGTTGGATTTTTAGATGCGACTCGTGCCTACGCACAGGCTAAGCCTATGTGGGCACAATTTCCGTGATATTATTATAAATTTTTTCTGTATTATATTTAAGGAAATATAAATAAATTGAATTGAATTGAATTGAATTGAAAACTAGACGCATCGAGCACATTTTGGATGAGGTAAAATAATACGAAATCGCGATATGCTTTAAAGTGAGACGCATTGCGTTTTTTATTTTGTTGATGATTTCTTCTTCTTCGTTGGCCAGTAAAGGCAAAGCCTGACATATTTTTGAAGTGGAAACTTCTTTAGGCTCTCCGAGCACTTTTTGGATGAGGTAAATTACACGAACTTGCGTTTTTTATTTCGTCAATGATTTTTCCTTTTTCGATGGTTTGCACGCTTACTAATAAATATAAACCAGAAGTTTAATGTAACAGCTGTTTGCAAAAGAAGAAGAAATAAAATAGGCAGTGGCAAATTCAAAGGCTTTAACTCATTAGCTGTATGGGTTTAATCCAGCACCAAGGAATACTATAGACTGGCAATGTCGCGCAAGGCTTGAAGCCGATTCACCTATGAGTGGTGGGGATTAAAACGTCTGACTCCGCTACTTCCGAGCGTCAGCGTTATTGTAAGTACAGTTAGCAACGTTGTGATTTAAGATGCAGATTGTGGGTTTTTTAAGTGAACAAATAAATAAAAAAAGGTTTTTATAGTTTTGCAGACTAGTTTTTATAGTTTTTCAGGAAATAATTAGTGTGATTAGTAATTATTAGTTTGATTGGAATTATATTTATAATTTTCTTTGGTTTCTTCTAAATTGGCAATTTTGTCTATTTAGCGAATATTTTTGCGAGTAAAGTTAGCAACGTTGCGATTTAAGATAGATATTGTGGTTTTTTTATTCTAGGGCAAGGATTGCTTTATAGTTATTATTTTGAATAAAATTTAGTTTTCTTTCAAAACCGAATAACTCATTCAGTTTCCTTATTGTTATTGTTCTTATTATACAATTTTAATATATTAACAATTTTTATTAAATTATAATTACTCGGACCATGAATGTATGGTACAATATAGTGATAGAACAAGCAATAGCACTGCAAATTAATGACAAGACTTGTAGATACATTAGATTAGCGGATGGTATTGTCAGTGCGCCGGTTCACAAAACAATCAAACCAACTCGTCACTCTACCACAGCCTACAGAACAGAACAGAACATTTATTGGTCCTTCAGCACATGTACAACATTGCAATAGACTTCTTCACATACAGTTTAGTCATTAAAACTAACATTTATAATATTAAACACAGGCTTACTAAATATTTACATCACATTCCAAATAATCCACCAAGTTGTAAAATGGGTGCTTTTTCAGCCAACCATAAAAAGTATGATATAAATCATCATTTGTCAAGTTTTGAAAAGTGGCAGGCAGTTTATTGAATAGTTTAATTCCTAAAACTAAATGATAATTTTTGGATTTATTTAATCTATGTCTTGGTTCTTCAAGAATATGACCAAATCTTGTATTATGATTATGAATGAAACCTCTAACTTGATACATATGTAAATTATTCTTTACGTGCATTACTACATCAAAAATATACAAGTTGATAACCGTTAAAATACCAGTTTTAATAAACAATGGCTTGCAGTGTTCCAATTTATCAGAGTTTGTTAATATTCTCAAAGCTTTTTTTTGAAGAATTAAAATTGTGTGAATTCCTATTCCATTTCCCCAAATAAGAAGGCCATATCTCAAAATACTTTCAAAGAAAGCAAAGTACGCTATTTTTAAATATTCAAACGTTACTTGACTCTTAAGATTTACTAGTAAATAAATTACCCTTGATAATTTTGTCTTTACATAATCTATGTGCACAGACCAGGAGAGCATACTATCAATTTTTATACCAAGCAACGTTACAACTTTTTCATAAGCAGGCTTATAACTATGTTTATATTTGTTTTGTAGAGTAACTAAAAGTTTTTGAGTTTTTTCTTCATTTAAAAACAGTCCATTTACCTCAAACCAGTCGTTTGCTTCTTTTAATACACTAGCTGCTACATTATCTAATTGAAAAATGTCTTTGTGACTAACAAGTAAAGACGTGTCGTCCGCATAAATTGTTGAGGAACATGAAACATTTAAACTTAAATCATTAATTAAAATCAAAAACAATACTGGTCCGAACACAGGCTGAACTAAGCATTTTACAAAGAAATGTAAAGAATATTTTTTCTTTTTCGGTTGACTGCCAACAACTTTTACGCTTTGACAAATCACCTGCCCAAAAAAATACATAACTTTCTTGCTATACCTGAATTTCATGTCATACGTCTAAACACAACGTTGACTTTCTTTGTTTTATATTTTTTCCCCCTGCATAAAATATATTTTTCTATTTTTGATTGGTACTTTCAGCACGGTCATAGTGTTTTAAGCAATATTTTAAAATTTCAGAATTTTATCTTAACACTAAGTGTGTGTTCAAACGGTGTTAATGAAACGGGGCGAATTAAAATGTGTACCGGTCGCGGACAGAGAAAACGGTGTTTTCACCTATGAGTGGGCGTGGTCGGCTTCAACTCGCGTAATTCGGTGTGCATGGGCTTCGCCAGTCTATAGCATTACTTGGTCGCTTGTTTAATTACGTAACGCTACCGATGAAATGGACATTTGCTTCCTCATTTTGAAAGTTGTGTTAATATAGTTTACTTGGTGATACCTCTAAAATGGACATAGTGTTTTCACATTTTGTTTAAATAAGTGTCTATCTCTCCTAATTTGGTTGCTATGGTACAGTAATGCATGTAAATGCATTAAAGAAACGTGTGTTGGTTCAGAAACTTACAATTATGTTGTTAAATAATTAATACAAATTTGCTGTTTAACTTAATATTTAACAGCAGATGTTAAAAATATAATACAATAAGCCTTTCTCGAACCTGTATTGGTTCGGTAAAGGCCGATCCTAAAATTGTGTTTTAAAAATTATTATTTGGCTACAGTATAGACTATCATGTTTATGTTACCGGTATTTTCAGATTTCAATTTTAAATGGGACAAGATAAAAATAATTATCAAATTTCGGTTTAAACCAATATAACCAACTATGTATATACATGAAAATTTTCACTTCTGTCGGCACTTTTTAATTTTGTTTTTATCAAAACTAAGTTACCTACTACAGATTATAGTAATATTTTATTTACATAATGTCGTCAATCCTAAATCGTTGAACACAATCATAGTAAATGAATTAAAAAGAATGAGATATCAAGTAGCTATGATAACTTAAAATATACATTTATGTAAGTATTTGTTATAATAATTTTTTTGGCTTTCCGGAGTCGGAGGACGTTAAAGTCAAGTGTACAAATTAAGTTTTGAAAACGTAGAATGAGATAATTACAGCATGTAATTACAACAGTCTTACGTAATTGTACAGTACCATAGATCATGAATAATAAAGTATATTAGGTTATATAAATACAATGACAGTACGTAATTGTAGCAGCAAACATTTTAAAAAGTTTATTGAAGTAGTTTATAGCAATATTTGTGCTAAATATTCAGCAAAAACATGTTTTAAAGGAATAACGATGTTAAAGTATATACAGATACTAGCTGACCCGTACGGCGTTGCCCATGGTGGTTAGTATTTTCAGTCTTTTTAACGTAATTGTAATCTTTTGAAGTGTTCAGTTAGTGAGTGGTATTTGGCTTTTATACATATAGATCTTAAATAATAAAAGATCTGAAATTATGATTTTAGTAACTTTGATCCCCCCCCCAAACACCTCCTAAAATTTCGAAATTTTTCATACCCTTTCTTAGTGAGCACCTATGGCCCTAGAGGAAGCTACATATCACATTTCATTCCAATCCTTTCGGTAGTTTTGAAGAAATCGTGATTTAATAACTTTGATCCCCTAAAATTTCGAATTTTTTTAAACCCTTTCTTAGAGAGCGCCTAAGGCCCTAGAGGAAGCTACACATTCCAAATTTCCATCCAATCTGTTCGGCAATTTTTGAGAAATCGTGATTTAGTCATTTTTACCCCCCCAAACCCCCTTAAAACTTCCAATCTTTAAAACCCTTTTTTAGTGAACACTTATGGCCCTAGAGGAAGCTACATACCAAATTTCATTCCAATCCTCTCGGTAGTTTTGAAGAAATTGTGATTTAATAACTTTGATCCCCCTGTTTGATATAAGCAGTTATGATTATATCATGTTGGCACTGTACAGGCCAGAGAGAGTCAAGATGGCGGATGTGCCGATTGATGTAAACGTGCAACTTGTAATTAATTATGTTGACATCAAATAAAGATATTGATGTATCTACTTTCTTTTACTACAGTTATTTCATTAAGGCTAAACATCCCTGAAAAAGTTGTGTTTTTGGCCCTATAGATGGCAGCACCTCTGCGGCAATTTTGTACTACGAATAATTTCCGTAATTATTATCCGATTTTTGTTTTGTAAGTTATTTTGTAAATGATATGAATAAAACATTCACGCTATTGTGATGATTTTTTTAAAAATTTATTTATAAAAAAGTTTTATACAGATTTTTTGTTGTTGTAATATTTTGTTTAAATCGCAGGTAGTCATTTTGTAAATACAAATTTTAAAAGAATTTTGCCGTTTTCAGATATTAACTCGGTCAAATGGTCGTATCGGAATCGTTTTTTAAAGATATTATCATTATTTCTCTCACGCTCCGTCCCCTCCCCCCGCCGCGTAGGGCTCCATCGCCTCCCCCCCCCCTCCAGCACAGCCCAGCCAGCCGCTCTGCCCGGCCCTGCAACTGTAGCGTTCGTCAACTCACTACTCGCATTCATACTCTGGCCGGATACACTTACTAGACTAGACTACTGATTACGACAGGTGTTTGTTATCTGTTAAAAAGTATTTTCTGTAAGACGAAAAGAGACTTCTAGAATAAATATAGAAAAATATACAGTAGTTCAAATTAAAGGATTTATGAAAGTAGGCCTATATACAGGTTCTTTGGCCATACATTATTCAATAACACCTGGGTATGAATAATATTACCCTATAACGTTAGTTATTTGTTTCAAATAAAACTTATATTTTAATACATGAAAACGAGAAATAAATCAAAAATGAATAGTGCAAAATACCATTTATTACACGTGACAATCATAAAATGGACTGTTTCAATAATACAATAAACCTTTTTTCAAGGATATACGGGACACATACGGTACATATTTTTATCTTTAATACTATTTGTAACTATTCTCTCACTTCTCTAACTATTAATGCCATAATTTAAGATAATATATTGCCTTTTAATTTGTAATTTGCCTTTAAACTTAAGTAGGCTAATATGTGATGTGACACCCGTTACATTTTTTTACAAAAGTTAGTATTACAAAATGAACAAACACCTTAGGAAAATACTTTTACTGTAAAAGTAAGAGGTTTTGTTTCCCTAATGTTTTGGTATTATTATTTTAATTTTAGTTTTATAATTTAATGAGTAATTCGCGTAACGGGTGTTACATAATTTAATGTAATGGGTGTTACAATTCAACACAACTCACAACCATTCAGTGTTTAGTATATTTATATTAATTTTAAGTAGAATTTAAATACATAGCCCTATTGAGAGTTTATTAATTTTGGTAGCAACACTTAAAAAGTTAAGAATGATATGTTATTTTAAATAAAATTGAACACGATAACACCTTCAATTTTCATACTGCGAATTTCCTATTTGTAATTCCAGAATCAATCTTTTAACATATTTACTGGGCCATAATGAATGTTAGGCGTATCAAATTATTTTATTTATCTTTAAAGTTTTAATTCTATTACTATTACACCTCATAATTTTTTTTCTCACGATAAAATGATGAGTGACGTTGTAAAGTGTCAGCAGCATTTGCAAAAAGCCAGAGAGTGAGATAAAAAAAGAAGAGAAGAGAACAATACACTAAAAGAAGAACTACTTGAAAAGATCCTAAGCAGAGTAAAAAAATGTAGGGAGAAAAATAAGAAGCGCAATTATCATCAATATCTCAGATTTCGCTGGGATATTAAATATCATATTCTGAGAGATGACAAATTTAAGAATATTTTTGGCAAATTACAACAACCTACAGTAGCCCAAAGGACATTTTACAATTCTTTACGAGTTTCCACTAGCAGTTGATATTTTTGAAAAATGAATGCGCTTATGAAGTTCCAAATTGTTAATTCTAGAACTTGATTTAGCGATTATTTTGTTTTTATTTAAAGTTTTAGGCCTATTCTATTAATTCTTGATAGGGGTATATATAAGACTGATCTTTAGGCTGATCTAATTCATAATAGGCCCTAAGGCATGGTATAAAAAGTACTGAACTATATCCATGTAATGTATTAAGTATTGTAACAATCCAAAATATATTTAAATATATAGATAGGAAATTAATTAATTATCAAAAAGATATTGAAGAAAAGATACGAATTTATATTGGTGAAATTTTTAGATGAAACTGTATCTTATTAAATGTTTGATTAATTTAACATTGAATAGGCCTACTACTGTCAATAAAAAAGTTTCATATATCTAGGCCTAAATAAATGTTAAATATTGAGAAAATATAATTGGTAAGAATTTTCTAATTTATAACCTCATTTCAATTTTGTTATATTTGTTCTCCGATCTGCCAAGAACCGAAACTTTTATATTATAAATAAACTGATAATACTTTTTTTATGTGTATAATAATTTATGTGTGGACAATTGCGCTTGGTGCTTCGATATAGACTTGTGCTCATTCTATCCACATTACCATTTATCATATAATAATTTTCATTCGTCCTTTGTTTATCCTAAAATCACTTCTTGTTTTGAATATTATTTTATTATATATATATTTCTTTTATGTTAAATTTTTTTCTTGGAAAAAGACGGCACCAAACCCCTCCCCGAAGTTAATTTAGCTTTGTGTGCCATTCTATTTTTATAAAATTTTCCAACTTTCATAATTTGTTTTAAATTTGTGTTACTTGTATTCACCAAATATTCTGAAATAAAATATAATTTGAGTTTGTATCAAAATGTCATACCTTATTTTCTTAGAAAATATTAACAAATTAGTAGCAACAAATAAAATAGTGAGTTATTACAGTATATATTTGTTAAATATAAGTTTTTTTTATGAAATATAAGTTTTTATTTCTTATAGTGATCAAAGAAACCTCAATTATACTTGTTGTTGTTATTTGACACCTTATTATTACAGTATATATGTTAAAAATCTTAATTTTAGCAACTGCGTAACACCCGTTACATTTTAATGTAACACCCGTTACACAAGATTTAATTTTATGTTTAAAAAAATTGAATGCCAATATCAATTTGAATTACAGTTCCATTACATACATTTACTGTGGAATAACTCATATTTTTTTCAAAATTTTACAGTTTTAAAATTCACAGAGTTTTAAGAACATTTACATGAAGTTCAACTTCACTACCGGTATCCATTTTCAGTAACACCCGTTACACTCCTTTTTTCTATATTTATATTCGTTAACATTTACTAAAAGTCATTATACATTCCCTCTTTACGAAGCGTTTATCAGGGTGTTATTTAAACAAGAATCTTATCCAGAAGAACCAAATTATGTTTTTATAATACTGTACTAATACTAACATCCGAGATTTAGCAGCGAGCAGAGCGAGAGGCAGTCTGCGCTTCTTCCTCTTCGTTGAAAGCCGAAGTTGCTTTTTAGATTTTGTTGTTCCTCGGCGATCCATTAGGAAAACAAATGTTAAACGCAATAACGTTCTCATTAACAATAATTACAAGACGACGCAATAGTACAACAAAGAAGAATCGCGGGAGATCACATGGATGGAAGCGCAGGAAACCGTCATCCAACTGTATACAAGCAACATCTGAGACGCGTGGTGGGGGGATAGGTGGCGTGAGTGAGTCACAGCGGCACTGCACCTGCTTCGTGTCACTCTCGCGTTTGTTCTCATTACTGTAAATGTTTAAACAACGATACCGACTAAACCAGCCAGGCGATTTTAAAAATTAAAAGTGTAAAATTAATTAAAAATTATTGTCTTCAAAATGACTACCTGCGATTTGCATTTTTCGTTTTGTAACACAATTATTTTATTATTATTTTTTAAACCAGCAACTTAATTAAAATTTAGCTTCTTTGGCGTGAATTCTAATCTTATTCCGTTCACAAATCAGTTTTGCAAATGAAGATCGGACGAAAATTCCACCAATAAACACAAATACAAAATGACTCCATTTTAGTGCTGCGCCGTGGTGGCAGAATTTGGAACTAATCCTGGGATGTTTAGCCTTAATATAAATCATTAGCAGAACCTCTTAAGAAATACAACATGGTGTCAGAAGTGAAGTGTAAAGGAGTAGATATAACGGAATGAAACAATGTGCTTTGTAAGTAGGAACAATAGCCTAACGTTAGTGTTGAATCTTGTCGCTGAGCAGGAAAACGGGGTAAGAAACTAGAAAAAAATCTTTTCGGAAGAAAAAGATCCTTGCTAAAAGTAAAAGGAGAAGCAATACCAAATTAGTATTGCAAAATTTGTCAAGAAAATATGATGAATACGGTATTTCGACCCCCTCCACCTTTGGAGCTAACGGGAAATGTTGCTGAAAATTGGAGAAAATTCAAACAACGATATAACCTATTTATAGAAGCATCAGGCAAAACAAAAGCAGAAGAATCAATGAAAATAGCCATATTATTAAATTTAATTGGTGAAGAAGGGCTAGAAGTGTACAACACTTTTAAATATGACTCAACACAAGACAGTAAAAAACTAGAGACAATCGTTGCTAAGTTTGATGCCTATTGCCAACCGATGAAGAATATTGTCTTTGAAAGATACAAATTTTTTAACATTAGTCAAAAAGAAGGACAGACGTTCGACAACTTCTTAACGGAACTGCAGACAGCTGCAAGTACATGTGAATTTATGGAAGAAGAATCCCTAATAAGAGATAGGATCGTTTTAGGGATAAACAACAAGAATCTACAGGAACGAATGTTAAGAGAACCAGACCTAACCTTAAAGAGAGCTACAGAATACTGCAGAGCAGCGGAGGCGAGTCGACTACAAGTAAGAATACTACAAGACAAGTGTGTGGATGAAGTTAAAGTTAAAAAAGTTTTTAATAAAAGTGATAGTAAATCTAGGCCTAATAAGGCAAGTGCTGTGTTTTTGTGCAAAAAGTGTGGCTATAATCATAAACCAAGGTCATGCCCAGCCTTTGGTAAAATCTGCAGCAAGTGCAAGAAATCTAACCATTTTGCTAAATTTTGTAAGAGTGAGTACAAACCTAGACATAAACAGGTTAATGAAGTACAAAAAGATTCTACAACACAAAATTGCTCTATAGAAGATTTGTTTATAAATGTAGTAGGCCTAAATCTTAATTGTAAATTAAGTAGTAGTAAGCCAGATTTAGAAGTTAGTTCAGAAATACAAATTGATAGCATAGGAAACACAACTTCATGGTATGAAACCATTGAACTAGGTGAAAATAAAGTAAAATTTAAAATAGATACAGGGGCAGAAACAAGTATACTACCATTAAAAATATATGAGGAACTTAAATGCAGAAATGTAGGCAAATTGAACAAAACAAATGCCATTTTAACAGCTTTTGGGGGAAATGACAAAATTAAACCCATAGGGACGTACACTGTAAATTGTTCTTCAAGAAATTGTACAAATATAGGAGTCACATTTATGGTAGTAAATGTAAACACTATACCATTGCTAGGGTTGAGTGATTGTCTGAAATTAAAATTGCTAACTAAGATAGGAATAAACTATATTTCTGAACATGTAGACAAAAGTGATGTAATTCAAAAGCATCTAGAAGTTTTTAGTGGAATAGGAAAATTTCCAGGCAAATTAAATATAGAATTAAAAGAAACTGTAGAGCCCAAAATACATCCACCTAGACGTGTACCATTGAGCCTTCATCAAAGACTCAAAGATACACTTAATAACTTAGAAAATAAAGAGATAATAACTCGAGTGACAAAACCAACAGAATGGGTAAATAGCCTAGTAATTGTTGAAAAACCTAACCATTCATTGAGACTATGTTTAGACCCTAAAGACCTAAACAACGCAATTAGGCGAGAACAATATTTAATTCCTAAAGCTGAAGAAATAATGTATAGGTTAAGTGGTAAAAATGTTTTTACAGTATTAGATTTAAAAGAAGGTTTTTGGCATATTGAACTAAATGAATCTAGCTCATACTTATGTACGTTTAATACTCCATTTGGGAGATATAGATTTAAGCGATTGCCATCATATGGGCTATGTTCATCGCCAGAGATATTCCAGAAAAGAAATATTGACATTTTCGGTGATATAGAAGGCTGTGAAATTTACTTTGATGATTTGATCATTGCTGGTTCTGATGAACAGGATCATGACAGAATATTAAATAAAGTACTACAAAGAGCTAAAGTCAATAATGTTAAATTTAATAAAGACAAAATACAATTCAGAGTAAAATCGGTTAGTTTCATAGGACAGATTATTTCACATGATGGAATTAAACCAGATCCTAAACATGTTAAAGCGATATTAGAGATTAAGAAGCCTTCATGTAAAAAAGATATACTGAGATTACTGGGAATGTCAAAATATCTTTCACAATACATACCTAACCTATCAGTGATAACAGCACCCTTGCGAAACTTAACTAGACAAGATGTTAGTTGGCAGTGGCTGCCTGAACATGAATCAGCGCTTAAAGTTTTAAAAGAAAAATTAACCAAAGCTCCAGTATTATCTCTATTTGATAGTTCAAAACCGCTAACACTACAGTGTGATGCATCTAAGGATGGACTTGGTGCTTGTATTTTTCAAGAAGGACATCCTATATCATATGGGTCTAGAAGTTTGACAGAAACAGAACAAAGATATGCACAAATAGAAAAAGAGTTGTTATCTATAACATTTGGTCTAGAAAAATTTCATCAAATAACATATGGTCGATTGATTCATGTTCAGACAGATCACAAACCTTTAATTACTATTGTAAAAAAAGATATTTCTAAGGTTCCTCTAGATTGCAAAGGTTATTGCTTAAGCTAATCAAGTATAATATAAATGTAACATATGTGCCTGGTAAACAAATGTTTTTAGCTGATACTCTATCGAGAGCATTTATAAAAGATCCAGTTAAAGATGATCCGGAATTGAATTATGTTGTTCATTCATTAAGTAAATATTTACCGATGACAACAGAAAGGAAAATAACTTTTGTAAAAGAAACTGAAAAAGATTCAGTCCTTAAGACACTTAAATCTTATGTTTTTAATGGATGGCCAAAATCTAGAAATAAGTGTCCAAATGATGTTCGTTTTTATTTTAATTTACAGGATAACATTATTGTAGAAGAAAATTTGTTGTTTTTAAATGATAAGCTTATAGTACCTAAGTCATTGAAACAATATATGTTGAATTTGATTCATGAGAGTCATTTAGGCATAGGAAAGTGTAAATCACGAGCCAGAGAAGTAATATTTTGGCCTGGAATGTCCAAACATATTGAAGAATTTATACTTAAATGTAAAATCTGTGAAAAGTTTCGTAAAAGTAACTGTAAGGAACCACTAATTAATCATCC
>JAGFPH010014402.1:9775-22275 GCA_018207615.1 Philaenus spumarius | reverse complement strand
TAGAAACTATTAAATGCAATATTGATTGGAAATAAAACGCTCCTGTTGCAATATTTTTTTGTCTCGATGCTGAGCTATCACTTCTTTGACTTCTTGAGGCCGATTGAAAACAATGGTTATTACTCACAGCCTTAGCCGTTTTCCCCTGACTTATGTTTGAAATATAAGTAATGTGCAGGAATATCATCGAGGGATAACCGCGGGAGTATAATTCCCGTTTTTCCCTCACTTGTAGCCGCTACCTGACCGAACCATTTTGGCAGTTCGTGTGTTTCTTATCTTGCGAAATGACCCTTTCTAATCCCCTCTAATGACTGTGGCAGTTCGTGCGTTTCAGATGAACCCAAAATTTGTGGCAGTTCGAGTGCAGCCTCACAAACCATATGTGTCCATTAAACATTTTTGAGTTGGGGAGGTAGAGGGGCGGGGTGGGTTTGGGATGTCCCTTTATCTGATTTTGCATATCTCTTTGCTTCTCTTAAATAACATAAAGTTATAAAAATAACTTATAAAATTGATACAGCAATCCGTTTTATTATATTTTATTAATTATATCGATGCGTGGTCACGATTTATTTTACACTCTGTACAGACAGGATATAGCTGAAAAAGCATATAATTTAAGTTGATTCTGTTTACTATTTATTAGTGTTAATTTTAATGTATGTTGTTAAATATTAGGCTAAATTTAAACAGCTAATTTGTATTAAAAGTTTAACAACATTCATTACCACATTCCTTATTAACATTCATTGCGGAACCAACCCAGTTAGTAAATTTTAATATTTAAAAAACAAATTACAAAGCACTATGTTCATTTTAGAGGTATCACTAAGAACACCACTTTAACACAACTTACACAATCAGGAAGTGCAATGTCCATTTCATCGGTAGCGTGACGTGACTGACACCATACAGCTATTGAGTTTAACAGTTTGAATTTACCACTGCCTATTTTATGTCGTTGATTTCTTCTTCTTTTACGATCAGCTGTAACATTAAACTTCTGGTTTATATTAGTGCGTGCGTAAAACAATTAAGAAGAAGAAATCATCGACGAAATGTCTTTAAGACGCGTATCGCTAGTTCGTATATTTTATCTCATCCGAAAAGTGGTCGGTCCGCCTGAAGAAGTTTACACTTCAAAAATGTCTTGACAAAATAACATGATTAGAAATAGTAATATAAAGAGGTAAAATTTGTTTGTATGTGTGTAGGGGGTAATCTCTCCAACTACTGAACCGATTGAAAAAATAGTATAAAAAGCTACACTATCCCTGAGTAACATAGCCTAAAATTAATTTCGATAAAAACATTTTTTATTTCGATATTTGTAAATTTAGCCGGAAAAATTCTTAGGTTAGGCCTAGACTGATGAACCAACACATGTATTTACATTTATTACCATAGCAACCGATTGAATAAAATAACACATAAAACAGCTGCTTGCTCCAATATTTCCATTAACATCTGATTTCAAACTTTGAAGCAATTATTTGCATTTTTAACGTTTAGGTTAGGTTTTTATTAAAGTGTAGACCTGAGCCTTGCTGGTTCTTTTAAACTGTATTGTAATTGCTGTTATAAAATATACGTAATAATTTGATTTCAACATTTAACATTATTTACCATCTTAGCTTTGGGGTTATTATTAATCCTTCACCTTTATTATAAAGAAAACAACATGATTATGTTTATAGAAGGTTCCAACGGTTGGCGTGTGGAACACGCAGGGGTTTCCCCAGGTTAGAAATAATAGTATAGCCTGTCAAACAATTTCATTTTCATAAACCGGTAACACTCTATTTCGTCCCATTTCAAAATTTATAGTTTTAACTTGCCTAATTTCATGTTCACGTCTTATCTGGTGTAACACAAACTTATACAGTTAGACAGCTTAACATTTGTTCCACTACTGAAAGAACAAAGACAATACTTAAATGCAAGCAAAACACAAACACCCCCACCTGTGTGTGTATATCACGCTGTTGACCCGTGTATTGCATACGTAGATTTGTGCTTGAATGACAAATTGGCCCGCACTACATCACCGAGTGATGACGCACTTACAAAAGAAAAAAAACAAAACAGACGAAGTTATATCCGTACTAAGTTATGTTCAGATGTAGGCCGTTACGACAGCTCTTTTTTACTTACGTTTTATTGACCTTAAATCAATGATGATTTTACGACTTAGCGGTACATCAAAGTGTCTCCCAAGCTTTAATTTACAAGCTCAAACACAAGCGGAGGCAAAGTTTCTGAGTTTTTGATGTGGACATGTTTCCCTTATACAGGGTGTCCCACGAAGAAACGGAGAAACTCTCGGGACTTGTTCTTCAGGTGAAAATAACAAAAAAAGTTCGTATAAACATAGGACCGAAAACTCTTCGTTTCCCAGATATCCGCCATTTTGTTTTTGTGCAAAATAATTCATATCTAAAGAACGGTTTGACTGATTGAGTTCAAACTTGGCATGAAGCTTAACCCAACAATGATATATCTCAAGAAAAATAATCGATACTATCGAATCTTGCGTTAGGATAGTAGCTAAGTTAAAGGTAATGACAGCAAATGTCCATACAATATCGCTGTGTTTACTGTGTTGCTATAGTATACCGGATTGAACAAACCAATTATTACACATAACTTAACTATTATCCTTCATCCGATTGTTTTGACAGTTACACCACCCGATAGGGAATCAAAAGGGCTACAAAAAAGGTGTCTTGACATTTTTTGTTAAAATGTACGGTTTTTGAGTTATTTAGGTTTGAAATTTTCAAACAGCCGCCATTTTGAAACGCAAGATTCGATAGTTTCGATTATTTTTCTTGAGATCTATCATTGTTAGGTTAAGCTTCATGCCAAGATTGAACTCAATCAGTTAAACCGTTCTCTAGATATGAATTATTTTGCACAAAAAACAAAATGGCGGATATCTGGGAAACGAAGAGTTTTCGGTCCTATGTTTATATGAACTTTTTTTGTTATTTTCACCTGAAGAACAAGTCCTGAGAGTTTCTCCATTTCTTCGTGGGCCGCCCTGTATAATTTATGTTCACGGCGATTCAAAATTGTTGTGATATAATTCTAGAGCTAAGAGTAAAAACAATACACAAACATAGGGCCGGAATCGTTTTGTGTTGTTCAAATAACAAGATATACCTCCAGAACAAAATAATTCGACCTCGCAGCTGAACCGCTGGCATGAGTTGAGCGAATTTCCAAAATTAAGTTTATATGTTTCAGGGTTTCAACCAAACTATTTTGGAAATTGGTCAACTCACGAAGGCACTGAAGATGAAGTGTGTTTTTTTTTTAAACGGGCCACCATTGGTGTCTTGCGTATACTAATATTATAAAGAGGTAAAATTTGTAGGGGGTAATCTCTGGAACTACTGAACCGATTGAAAAAATAGTTTTACTAATAAAAAGCTTCACTATCCCGGAGTAACATAGGCTATAATTCATTTCCATAAAAACCTTCTTTTATTTCAATATTTGTAAATTTAGTCGGAAAAATTCTTAGTTTAGACCTAGAATGATAAACCAACACATGTATTTACATTT
The DNA here is from genome assembly GCA_018207615.1 of Philaenus spumarius. Taxonomy (NCBI): domain Eukaryota; kingdom Metazoa; phylum Arthropoda; class Insecta; order Hemiptera; family Aphrophoridae; genus Philaenus; species Philaenus spumarius. The sequence continues at coordinate 18,702 of JAGFPH010014402.1, read as the reverse complement.
TTTTACCATAGCAACCGATTGAATAAAATAACATATAATATAGCTGTTAGCTCCAATATTTCCATTAACAGCTGATTTCAAAATTTGAAGCAATTAATTATTTTTGTATTTCTAGCTTTTAGGTTAGGGTTTTAAAGTGTAGACCTGAGCCTTGCTGGTTCTTTTAACCAATATTATAACTGCTGTTATAAAATATACGAAATAATTTGATTTGGACATTTAACATTATTTACCATCTTAGTTTTGAGGTTATTAATCCAAAACCTTTATTATAAATAAAACATAACATATGTTTTTAGAAGGTGCCATTGGGGGTTGGCGTGCGGAGCACGCAGAGGTCTCCCCTAGTAATATTATAAAGAGGTAAGTTAAAATTTGTTTGTATGTAGGGGGTAATGGTTTTAAGTAAAAAACATTTTTTATTTAAATATTTGTAAATTTAGTCGAAAAGAATTCTTAGGTTAGGCCTAGACTGATGGACCAACACATGTATTTACATTACCATAGCAACCAAAATTGAATAAAATAACATATAAATCAGCTGTTTACTCTAATATTTCCTTTAACAGCTAGCTAATACCTAACGGATGGTGTAACTATCAAAACAATCGAATTAAGGATAACAGTTAAGTTATGTGTAATAATTGGTTTGTTCAACCCGGCATCCTATACCAAAACAATAAACACAAAAATATTGTGTGTACCTATGCTTTTATTATCTTTAACTAAGCGATCCGATTGTTTTGACAGTTACACCATCCGATAGAGATTAAAAGTGCTAAAAAAAGGCGTCTTGTCGGTTTTGGGGTAATTTAGGTTTGAAATTTTCAAACAGCTGCCATTTAAAAAATCAATATCGGATATAATCGCTTATTTTTCTTAAAATACAACATTGTTAGGTTAAACTTCGTGCCAAGTTTGAAACGCAATCGGTCAAACCGTTCTCTAGATATGAATTATTTTGTAAAAGAACCAAAATGGCGGATATCAGGAAAACAGCGTTTTTTGGAAAAAATTTATTCTTGATTTTGTCTTTATTTTGATCCATAGAATCATTTACCGAAGTTTGGCACTTTACTTATGGGACATCCTGTATAACCATTTTCAGATACACACCAAAACGTGTTCTGGGGACCATGATCGGTGCCCATTGACTACTCCCGACGCAAAGAGTCACTGTAATAGCTCATCTTTCCTATGAAAATTCGATAAAAAGATATTTGATACTAAATATTGCAGAACAATTGATTTGTAGTTTTTTTTCACAAAATCTTATGTAGGCCTAGTTATTTCAACAATTTCAACATTTCAAATAATTTCTCGGCGCAATTTTGGAACGAGGCAGATAAAAGTTGAATGAAGACGCCGCCTTGTAAACGGCCTACATTCGAACATAACTTGGGTCGGATATAACATAGAATGTTTTTATTTATACGTGCGTCATCATTGAATGATGTAGTGCTTGCCAATTTGTCAAACATTCAAGTTTAGACCTACGTAAGTAATTCAGGGGGGGAGGTGTTATACATACCCCAGCTGGGAGGTGTTTCGAGTTTTAAATTAACAAATTTCTACAATCTTTAGGTTGAAATTTCAATTGTTTTCAAATAGTCGGTGAAACGTGTGTTAATTTTCAAATTGGTTGTATAAACACTAGGGGAAACCCCTGCGTGCTACGCACGCCAACCCCGTTGGAACCTACTATGCACATAATCATGTTATATTTTCCTTATAATAATGGTGTAGGATTAATAAAAAACCCAACGCTAAGATGGTAAATAATGTAATATGTTAAAACCAAATTATTTCGTATATTTTATAACAGCAGTTTTAATAAAGGTTAAAAGAACCAGCAAAGCTCAGGTCTACACTTAAAAACCTAACCTAAAAGTTAGAATACAAATAATTGCTTCAAAGTTTGAAATCTGCTGTTAATGGAAATATTTGAGCAAACAGCTGTTTTATCTGTTATTTTATTCATTTGGTAATAAATGTAAATACACGTGTTGGTTCATCAGTCTAGGCCGACCTAAGATTTTTTCGGAATAAATTTACAAATGTTGAAATAAAAAATGTTTTATCAAAATGAATTACAGCCTATATTACTTAGGGATAGTGTAGCATTTTATTAGTAAAACTATTTTTTCAATCGGTTCAGTAGTTCCTAAGATTACCCCCTACATACAAACAAAAAATTGTTACCTCTGTATACTACTAGTATAAACTAACACAATTTCGTGAACTACTTGTACCGTTTATTTTTCTACATCTTTGAAATCAAGTATGAAAATACAGGGCGATTCAGAACTATGTCGCCAATGTCTCGGAAGCTCATTCTATAGCTAAAAATAAGAAAAAAAGTTCGTATAAACATAGGCCCGAAAACGCTTCGTTTTCCAGATATCCGCCATTTGGTTTTTTGTACAAAATAATTCATATCTAGAGAACGGTTTGACCGATTGAGTTCAAACTTGGCACGAAGCTTAATCTAGCAATGATATATCTCAAGAAAAATGAGCGATTATATCCAATATTTATTTTAAAAATGGCGGCTTTGTGAAAATTTCATACCTAAATTACTCATAAACCGTACATTTTAACAAAAAATGACAAGACACCTTTTTTGTAGCCCTTTTGATTCCCTATCGGTTGGTGTAACTGACAAAACAATAGGATGAAGGATAATAGTTAAGGGTCTGCTGTAGTGGCGGCCATCTTGGATTTTTATCCCATAAGAGCAATGTTAAATTTCAAACCATTTATTTCGTTTACTTTTTATCATAAAATTTTTTGCAAGGTCTCATTTTAAGCACAGTCACAATACGCATCCGTCTTGCAATTTACATTTTTAACTTCCCGCTAAAAGTAAATTTAAAATTTTCTAAAATCGGGAAGTTATTGGTTTTACCCCGTTTTTCGAAAATCGAGTATTCATCAGATCTCGACGTTTTGAGGTCCTAGGAATCTTCCCTGACCACTCCCGAGAGAGTGTCACCCTGTCTGTATGTATGTATGTGTGTATGTAAGTATGTGACCCGTTTATAACTTTTGAACGGCTTAACCGATTGGATCCTACCAAACGGCGTTCTAAAGAGTTCCATCAAACTTAGATTTCCAGAAAATTTCAACTAATTCGGACAGGTAGGTTCTCAGAAATTTCGAAAAAACTATGAAATAACATTTTTTCAAATCAGGTTTTTTTAATAACTTTTAAACGGCTTTACCGATCAATTCCAAAATCTAATCAGCTTTTAACCTTGAAAAGCGACGTCGATCGCTACCAGCCCGGTCAAAATCGGTTAATTCGTTCGTGAGATATCGTGAACGAAAGAAAATCAAAAAAAGTGTTTTTTCTCAATTCCTCCGAAATTTTTCAACAGAAAAAATTTTTGTTGTCAATTCTTTTAATGGACTCGAAAAATTGCATCGATTGCCGCAAATCGCATAAAAATCGGTTGATTCATTCGCGAGATATCGTGAACGAAAGAAAATAAAAAAAAGTGTTTTTCCTCAATTTCTTCGAAACTTTTCATCTGAAAAATTTTTGTTGTTGATTCTTTCAATGGACTTAAAAAACTGCATCGATTGCCGCAAATCGCATAAAAATCGGTTGATTCATTCAAAAGTTATGGCAGTTCAAAATTTCCAAAAATAGTGTTTGTTGTAATTAAACTTAGCGGGAAGTTACATGGATGGCCTTTAGGGTCAACCGTTTTCCAAATTTTTTTTTTAATGCTTTTGATTTGTTATGTAATTGACATTACAAAGTTTGAAATTTTTTCGTAACACAATAAAAAATTAATAATGAAAAATAATTTGCAAGCCGGATCCGACATTTTATAAAGAATATTCAGTTTTTTTTTTCAACACTCAATTACAAAAAATAGACTTATAAAATGGTTTGAAATGAGGCAATGTCAAAGCGTTCAGCTGCAAGAAATTGCACTGTTTAGATAGGGATACAGTGAGAAGCGATTGCGTTTCCGGTTGCTTTATCGTTTACTGGAGCAAACCCTTAAGTTAAAGATAATAACAGCATTTTATGTTCACCATGTGAAACCCCTGCGTGCTCCGCACGCCCACCCCGTTGGACCCTTCTATACACAAATGTTATGTTTTCTTTTCCATAAAGGTTAGGATTAATAACAATCTCAAAGCTGAGATGTTAAATAATGTTAAATATCCAAACCAAATTATTTTTTAAATTTTATTTTATACCATCGGTTATAATAAAGGTTTTAAAAAAACAGCAATGCCGACACTCTACCTAAAAGTTAGAAATAGAAATAATTGTTTCAGATTATGAAATCAGCTGTTAATGGAAATATTTGAGCAAACAGCTGATGCTGTACCAACACTAAACATATTATTTAATAATTATTAACAGATTAACTTCTGTTTGTAAAACATTTGGATTTTATGTATAAATGTATCTATTCGCCTACTTAGTGACTTCAAAGGTGGTACATAAAAGAAGTTCGGAGTTTACATAGGCGAAAAGAGCTACTTAGCGAGATCCCCGAAATAAATTTATATACAAGAATTATAAGGGGGGGGGACTAGGGGATACTCCTGCGCGCTTCACACGCCAGGAACCTTCTATACACATAATCATGTTATGTTTTCTTTATAATAAAGATATAGGATTAATAATAACCCCAAAGCTAAGATGGTAAATAATGATAAATCTGGAAACATCTGTATTGTATTGTAAAACATCTGGATTGTATAACGTATCCATTCACCTATTTAGTGACTTCAAAGGTGGTATACAAAAGAAGTTCAGAGTTTACGTAGGTGAAAAGAGCTATTTATCGAATTTTTGCAGCGCATTCGATTCCTGACGTCAAAACACCCCTATACGCAAATGTTCATCCAAATCGTTAGAGCCGTTAGCGAGATCTCCGCAATAAATTTATAAATATACAAGAATTGGTCGTTTAATAAGATAATAAGATACAATACTTACTATGTTGGTATAGGATGAAGGGTTGAACAAACCAATTATTACACATAACTTAACTTCGGAAACATTGTACATCTTCGTATAACATATAAACATATTCGATTATTAATATCTTAATTATAATTTTAATAATTTCTAAATCATTTAATATATAAATATGAAATAAAAATCAATTAAAAGATAATATTTTCTTTATTTTGATATATAATAATGTCTATAAATGCAAATTTTTAACAAATAAGCCGACAGTTTTATAATCCTTATAATTGTACACATTTACCGAATTAAAAATTCCCTCAGCATACTTAGGTGGGCTTAAATAAAGTATGATGTTTTTAGATGTTATTTTTGCTATTTAAAAAATTTACTATTTGATATGTCAATATGAAATAAAAATCTATTAAAATTTTGTCATTCTTGATCCTTATACGGGGTGATTCAGTAAAGCGTAGCGGGCTATGCAGATTCAGATTCTACATGCAAAAATAAGTCGAAAATGTAGTATAACATTTTTTCGATTTCGGCTTAGTTTAGCCGTAATCCGCCATTTTGTTTTTTTTACAAAAACTCACTGTAACTTTGGAAATAGATAAGATATCGATTTCAAATTTGGAATAAGCATTTATAATGTTACGATTAACAAGTGCACCAAACACAAAGAATTTATTTTTATAATTTTCAAAATGGCGGTCGTTACAAATTTTTAACGTGGAATATCTTGAAAACCGTTAACTTTACAAAAAATATACAAGAAACAAAATATTTTCCTTTTTTAACGACAGACAAAATGCTTTTTTTTAGTTTCAGTAGGTTAAAGGATAACCGAATTATCGACAATAATTTCTTGGTAATTGTCTACAACAACAAAAATTAGCCTAAAACCATAATTATTTAAAATTTTAAGATTTTTTTAGTTATTTTTGTATTATTTTTATATAGCTCTGGCCGTAGGTTCTCCCTCCCCGTCTCGTGATTATCGTATCGAATAATAAGTTTGATATGAATGATTGTTGGTCATTCAATATACTGTTAGGATCGGACTTTGAAGCTCTGTAAATTTCAAACTCTTCCAATGCGTCTAGAGTGTGTCCTTTTCTACATTTGTGTAGTATACTCAGGTTGGTGTTGATGTCAGTGTAGGAATGGAGATTAAAGATGTTCTGCGTACGTGGATTTTATATTCCCCAGGGTACTGGATGGTAGATGTTCCTTAAACCTTATGTTAAAAGGACGTCCGGTTTGACCTATGTAGGAAACTGGGGCAATCGTTACAAGTCAATTTGTAGACGCCAGTTGCGTTATGTTTCTCCACTTTAGTTTCGGTTTTTGTTTTAAATAACGATTCTAATTTGTCGGTTGTACGTTAAGTAACTATTGTGTTGTTCCTGGCCATTATATTTCTCAGGGTGTGGTTGAATATGTTGCCGTACTCACATGATGCTTATTTTACCTTCTTTTACTTTCTCCACCCGATACGTAGTATATGGAGAAAGTATTGTTTTCGTAAAAATGTTCGAATTTGAATTTTCAGTTGAATTATCTGTTTTGGTGCTCCCAGAACCCCAAAAAATTGTTTAGTGCAATTATCTGTGTTGGTGCTCCCTGAACCCAAAAATATTTTTAGTGGAATTTTTTGTTTTGGTGCTCCCTGAACCCAAAAAAGTGTTTTTAGAGTGGTGTCTGTCTGTCAGTCTGTCAGTATGTATACACGACCAGAGAGGACACTATTGGTCCGATTTTCATGAAATTTGGTATGTAGGTACTAAACCCTAATATCTCCAGGCGTTTTTTTCATTTTTTGGAATTTTTAATTTTTAAGGGTAATTTACCCCAAAAAACCAATAAAAAACGACAAAAATGCAAATTTCTCAAAAACGGCTCTAACGATTTTGATCAAATTTTCAGTATTTATAGTGCTTAAGATGCCAAACAAAATGACACCACACGCTTTTATCAAAACTTCGGCGTTTCATAATTATGGGGAAATGTTAAAAAATAAACAAGTTTATGTTGTCAATCTAGCATCACGGCGACGGCCGCACGGGGTAGCACAACGGTAGCGAGGACGGCCAGTAATTCAAAGGTCGCGCGATCGAATCCCGCCTGGGACAATAACTTTTTTATACGATTGACGTAGGTAGAATATTATTTTTTTGTTTTGTTCTAAAAAGTAGTAAATAAAATGATTAAAAACAACATTATTTTGACTACAGTAAGTTGGGAGAAAGTTTGTGTCAGTTAACTGATACCGTTTATTTTACTTTCTCCCCCTATACCATAGTATATGGAGAAAGTATTGTATTCGTCAAAATTTTCGAGTTTGAGTTTTTGGTGGAAATATCCGTTTTGGGTCCCCCTGAATCTAAAAAAGTGGTTTTCGGAGTGATGTCTGTGTGTGTGTCTGTATGTGTGTCTGTGTGTCTGTGTGTCTGTGTGGATGTTATCAGACCTAGAGCCTAAACCAGTCGTCCGATTTTGATGAAATTTGGTATGGAGGTACTAATCCACGGTATCTCCAGGCGTTTTTTTCATTTTTGTGAATTTTTTTATTTTTAAGGGTAATTTTCCAATAAAAACCCATAAATTAACGGAAAAATTAACTTTTCTCAAAAACGGCTCTAACGATTTTGATTAAAATTTTATAGTTTATTAGGTACCTAAAGTACTATAAACTGTAAAATTTTAATCAAAATCGTTCGAGCCGTTTTTGAGAAAAGTTGATTTTTCCATTATTTTATGGATTTTTATGGGAAAATGACTGTTAAAAATAAAAAAATCACAATAAATTGGTAATAGTATTTTTTTATTAAGTTTCTATAATGAGGGAGAAAGTATGTGTCAGTTTCCTGATACCGTTTATTACTATTATATTTTCTCTGTAAGTGCTTTGTGCGTATTTCTATTGTTTTTCGCTATTATAATTCACTATATTATACTTCATATGATTCCTAATGAAAGGCGCCATCTGTTAACAATCTGTTTAACTAACATGACAGCTGTTAGTTAGATTGTTTACACTGTACAATTATGCAAGTGTAATCTATCACACAAATCAATCAAATTAAATCAACGTAAATAAATAAACTCAATTTACTTAATTAAATCAATGTTTTAAATCAGGAAAGTACTCTAACTTGCGGAATATTCGCACGGGTCAGCTAGTATTATAATAATACTAGCTGGTCCTATCCGGCTTTGTACGTAGAGACAAATCAAAGTTAAATATGGGGATTTTTACTAACTTTTACACAACCAAACCCCAATAAAATTTCGAATTTTTTTAAAACCTTTCTTAGCGAGCCTTTAGGCCCTAGAGGAAGCTACATAACAAATTTCATTCCAATCCGTTTGGTGGTTTTTGAGATTTCGTGATGAGTGAGTCAGTGAGTGGTATTTGGATCATATATATATACTAGCTGACCCGTACGGCGTTGCCCGTAGTGGTTGATTGGTATTTTCAGTCGTTTTAACGTAATTGTATTCTTTTTAAGTGTTCAGTCAGTGAGTGGTGTTTGGCTTATATATATATATAGATCTTAAATAATAAAAGCACTATTGTCATAACAATAAAAGATCTGAAATTATGATTTTAGTAACTTTGATCCCCCAAACACCCCCTAAAATTTCGAATTTTTTCAAACCCTTTCTTAGCGAGCGCCTATGGCCCTAGAGGAAGCTACATAACAAATTTCATTCCAATCCGTTCGGTAGTTTTGGAGAAATCGTGATTTAGTAAGTTTGATCCCCCAAAACCCCCCTAAAATTTCGAATTTTTTCAAACCCTTTCTTATTGAGCACCTATGGCCCTAGAGGAAGCTACATACCAAATTGCATTCCAATCCGTTCGGTAGTTTTTGAGAAATCGTGATGAGTAAGTCAGTGGTATTTCGCTTTTATATATATAGATAGATATATACTAGCTGCCCGATCCGGCTTTGCACGGATAGACAAATCAAAGTTA
>JAGFPH010014401.1:0-23808 GCA_018207615.1 Philaenus spumarius | reverse complement strand
GGTTGCTGAGACAATCGGAAGATTTTATCTCCTAGTGTGGACAAGGCATTTTACATATTGTTAATCGAGACAGAATAGTACAGGTTTTTCTGAATGATTTCAGTGCATTAATGGATGACTGAGTAAAACTATAATAATGAATGATGTAATGTTACAGGTATGTTGCAGCCTTAGCATGTATTCACTTCCGCCCTATTATTATTGTAAGTACTAATATTTATGATTAACATTAAATTTAATGATACTTATTTTTTATTCACTATAAACAAGTCGGAGTTGTATGTGCCGACCTTCGTCTTCGATTCACAATTAAGTTTGTTTGTAGGCATCCTGTTTCAATTAATTCAACAATAATTTTAATTGTATCGTTATTATATATTTAATGAAATATAAAACTACTATCTTTTAATTGCTTTCTATTTCATATTCATAGATAAAATGATTTAGAAGTTATTAATAATATTATAGTGAAGAAATTAATAATCGAATATATACAAGGGAACGTCAAAAACATGAAATCCAATTACGCACGCCATTTAATTGACAACAACCATGTTGAGTTTCAGACTATGTAAAAAAGGCTGTAATACATGGGCCCTATGAAGGAATTTGAGATATATAGAAGTTTTAAATAGAACAAACACGAACTATTACATGAAAAACTAAACTTTCAGTCAAATTCGTCGTATGACACCGCGAAGATAATCCAAGATAACGAAGTAAATAGGCGGGATTAACATCCTTTCTCTGCAGTCTTCCTTCCAACGTCGAGGTGCGTGGCCGCTGAATGTTTGTTTGTGTAATTTAATGTACATGTTTTTAATGTGGTTATTGTTTTAATGGTTGACGACCTCAAATGAGTGGACATCTGATAACGGGACATAATCCCCGAAACGCAAAAGAAAATAAATTTTGACGTCACAATCGGTGTAAGTATTTTATAACTTACTATTAAGTCCCCGTGAAAAATCACAGACTGATTAATTAGAAACACATCAGAAATACATCATTTAAAAAACAAACTATTTAAAAACGCAGACTTTATCTAGGCCTACCTAACTATGCTGATTCGGATTTTTAACTCGGTAAATGTTTACAATAATAATGATTATAAAACTGTAGGCCTATTCAAATTTTTTAATTTGAAGTATGGTTATGTGATACCTTATTTTAAAGGTCTATTTAAGACTAGGAAGATGGCAAAAAGAAAAGAAAAATCGGACCACCCAAAACAAAATGGTGGCCCTAAACGTGTTGAAATAAATCGACTTAAAGTTGCTAATATCTCGAAAAGGAAGGGTTTTTAGAAAAAAATTCAAGAAACAAAAGATTGACCTAACAAATTGCTTTCAAATCGATTCCATAAATTTTATTTTTTTACACAATTTTATAAGATGTGCGAGTTGACTTAAAATTTATAAAATCGATTTGGAAGCAATATTTTAGGCCAAGCAATTTCAAATACAAAATTTTTGTCTCTTGACATTTTTTCTATTAACTCTTCCTTTTCGAGATATTAGCAACTTTATGTCGATTTATTTCAACACGTTTAGGGCCGCCATTTTGTTTTGGGTGGTCCGATTTTTATTTTCTTTATGTCGTTTTTATAGTCTTAAATAAACCTTTAAAACAAGGTATCACATGACCATACTTCCCATTTAAAAATTTTGAGTTGCCCCCGAAATCCCCCATTTTTAGGGGACACTCAAAATTTCAGATTGCTTCAAAAGATACTATGCGCTAAGTTAGTATCGTTCTCCAAAGGATATTTGTTTGTTTTAACAAACACAAAAATTAAAGGGGGAGGGTGGGACTTTTAAGACACCTCGTATGCGTTCACATTCTAACGGCCTTATTTTAAGTCCGATTTGGTTGAAATTTGGTACACACGTTGCTGGCCTAAATCGCTCGGATGAGTTAGCAAAAAAAAAAAAAAATCCAACATCATGTTGTCCAACATTTTGACAGGAAGTAACATTTTTTTCACACTAGAATGTTCGAGGAAAGTTTAAATTATTTCCTTTTCAATAGCACCCGTACTATTGAGATAGAATGATTTTTAGTGGGTACATTCAGAAGAATAGTGCGGTCTGCAAAAATGTTATTGTTAATACGTTTAATAGTATAATTACATCCCAGAACATTTTCTCGCTCATATGTTGGCACCTCTGTCGCAAGAAACCGTGTTTTATATTACCCTGAATAAATGTATTGGCGTAGGCCTATAATGGTACATATATTTTTTTTACAAAGACACTAGTCATTTTACGTCTTTGACGTGAAGTGAATGCATATTCCAAAGGAGTAGACTACAATACAATAATCAGTCAAGCCTACGGCGCCACCAATCAGCTTTGTACAAAGTGAGGTTAGGCCGGAAGATTAAATTGAGGTATAATCTGGACTTGCAGGAGGGGGAGGGTTAGCTTCGTGAACTTTATCTACCGTCAAAGAAGTAGGTTATGCGAATTTTATTCTGCTAAGAATGTTGAAGTAAATTGATCTTGTTTGGTAATAATTTATCGTATTTCGATCTGCGATATTTCCAATATAAATGTTCAATTTGCTGATCTCATTTCATGTATCTTTGATTCATATTTGTTTTACCATGGAGATTGACAATATTTCGATCTTGCAGCTGAACCGCTGACGCGAGTTGAGTGAATTTCAAAATTAAGTGTATAGTTTTAGAGAGTAACCAAGTATTTGGGAATTGGTCTACTCACGAAAGTGCTGAATAGCTGCCCGCGTAGAATTTGCACCAGAGCCTCCAGCCCCGGCTCATGCGCTGTTTCGCTTCTCTCGCAGCGGACAATCCCGTTCGCGAGTGTTCATCCCCGGCTGTCATTCCTCGAACCCTGAGACCTTCAACCGTGAGAACACCCGAAAATGTGAACAGAGTAAGGCCTCCCGTACACGTTCCAATCCGGATTGGAGGACGGATTGGAAAGTGTGTGAGGTGATCGGCAGACATCGAAAACTATATTGAATTGGATGAAAATTTCATGAGATTCGACTGGATTGGATCGACTTGTTCACAACAACTACCCGACTGAGTTGAGGATATGCGGAGAATGGAGACCGCTGCGACGAATCTGAAGACAAATCGTACCGTGTGTGGGGACAGCGTCGATGCGATCTGATCTGACATATCCGTCGTACGATAAATCGTTACGTGTAGGTCCGCTTAAGAGTTGCTGTTGAACAATCGCCGAAACGCCCTCCACGTAGACATGCAGTTGCTTTGGACATATCTAGTCGATCTCCGAGGAAGATTTTGCATCACGATTGATTTCTTCATCCCTGATGATTGTGCAAGAACTGATGCCCCCTGACTACCAAATCCATGTAAATCTTTGTCAGGAACTGCTTAACCAAATCCCTAAAACGTCTACTTTTTTCAGTAGCGACGAGGCTCATTTCCATCTGTCTGGCGCTGGAACAAACATAATTTCCTCTATTGAGCTGCTGAAAACCCAAGACAACTTTACGAGAGACCGCTTCACTCTCTTAATATCTGTTATCTGTACTAATATTACAAAGAGGTAAAATTTGTTTGTTTGCTTGCATGTAGAGGGTAACCTCTAAAACTACTGAACCGATTGAAAGAAAAGTTTTACTAATAAAAAGCTACACTATTCCTGAGTACCAGTGGCTATAATTCATTTTGATAAAAACATTTTTATTTCAATATTAGTAAATTTAGTCGGAAAAAGCCTTGGGTTAGGCCTAGACTGATGAATTAACACATGTATTTTACATTTATTACCATTACAACCAATTGAATAAAATAACAGATAAAACAGCTGTTTGCTCCAATATTTCCATTAACAGCTGATTTCAAACTTTGAAGCAATTATTTGTATTTCTAGCTTTTTGGTTAGGTTTTCATTAAAGTGTAGACCTGAGCCTTGCTGGTTCTTTTAACCTTTATTATAACTGTTGTTATAAAATATACGAAATGATTTGATTTTTACATTTAACGTTATTTACCATCTCAGCTTTAGGGTTATTATTAATCCTACACCTTTATTATAAAAAAAACATAGCATGATTATGTGTATAGAAGGCACGTAGGGGTTTCCCCTAGTAATGGATAAATAGCTTGAAACTTTATCGATATAAGCTTTGAATTTGATCATCACAATGTCTTTTGAAAACAACATGCACACACTTCTTTCCCAGTTGGTCTCATATCTCGTTTGATATGAAATGGAAAATACGAGTTATAAATATTGATGAGACCACGTGACATTATTGAGAGGCAGCTCTAGTACGGACGGATATCAGGAAAGCGTGCTAAGACTGACTAAACACGCTCTGGAGTGGTGGAGACACTTTGCCATCATTTCATCTTAAGCCTGACAAGAGAAGCAGTTTCACTGTCATTCTTCGTACTTTTAGTCTGGAGCAGTCTGTGCGAATTTATACACTTGTAAATCAGAAAATAATTTTCAGTTTGGCATAAGTATGAATGTATAGAATGACTGTACAAATCCAGTTACGTAAATAATTCGACCACGCAGCTGAACCGCTGACGTGTGTTGAGCGAATTTCCAAAACTTTTGATTATACGTTTTAGGGTTTGATCCAACTATTTGGGACATTATTGGTCTACCCACGAGAGCTCTAAATAGCTGCCTAGTGTGCAAAATATAATAATTAGTAGAATGTTCCGCTCGTTTGTTCGACAGTCGGGCTAATCCCCAGAATTGCTGAACAAATTTTGACGAAACTTTCATTTGCATGTAAAGGACTTTTCAAAGATTAATCTAGGCAACTTTCTATCCCGAAAATATTTAGAGTTATTATTTAAAAATTGAAAAAAAATTATGTTAGGGGTTTCGTGAATGGACGTGACATGCGACCATTATAAATAAAACAACAGATTTGGATCAAAAGCCTAACATTTTGACAAGGTCGTCTGTGTTTTATTTTACTGTATACGCTGGTTTAAGGCTAAACACCCCGGCAGTAGTTCCAAATACTGCCGCCACGTAGCGCTTCAAAATTATGAAAATTCATTTTACTGATTACTCGCTTACCGTTTGAGAAAAAATTGGTTTGAAAACTGATTTGTACTTCTAATATGTATCTTTAAGTCGCTATGCTAACGATTTTTTTTATTTTTTATTTAATAAAAAAAATTACTTTGTAACTGCTAAAAGGAATTTTTTTTAAAGAAAAACAGGTAGTCATTTTGAAGATTTGATGGAGAAATGAATTAATAATTTTTCAGACTGAAGATCGAACCAGTGGTTCCGTCGGAATCGATTTTGCAAGGTTTATCTCTAGTATTTTTTCGCGCGTATTCCCCCCTCCCAACCCGCGCGCCATCAAACAAATTCATCACGCCAAGCGCTCGCTCAGTGACGACTCGCACCGGGAAATGCTTCCGTTTCCCATATATTGTTGAAGATCATTACATGTATTGTTTTTCCTGCTCGTCCCACTTGGTTGTTATAAAATATTAATTCAGCATACGTAACCACAATATTGGTATGTTTTGCATACTTTTACTAAGATATGTTTCTTGTATATACAGGATGTTTCGTAATGACTATGTAATATTTTAGGATATGATTCAGCACATAAGAATAAGAAAACACATCAATTGGACATGTGTCCGGAAACGCTTTGTTTTCTCCCAGGGCTCTATAACAAGGGCTATACCATTTTGATCATTTACCGTGACCCAGTATCGATCGCCTACGACGTCACCATGCTGATACACGCTAGCTGGTAATATTTGAGTAGTGCGTGCGCAATCGTTAACTCGCTGTTTTAACTCGATGGAAAGACTTCAGTAAAATAAAATTTTGATATTCTTAATCTACATAAAGTACGGATTCTAACAGTATAAAAAACTTTTATTTTAACAGGTATTTCGAATTTTAATAATTGAAAATATTTGAGAATTATCACAGACTGACATGAAAAAGTTACTAAGCGAGGAAATTTTTTATTTTTGGGTTATAAACAAACTTCCAGCGGGAAAGTTGTAGCCAATGAATTGATCTAAACTATCCAATTCACCGATTTGTGATAAAATGATTACATCATTATGAAATCGGTTTTTAAATGAGCGCGAGGAGGTGCCTCGCCGCGACTCCCGAAGTACAGTTGTTTGATACGGGAATAACGTTTATGTACATATTGTTATTTAATGTAATATAGTAAATCACTTGTCCCCAGGTAATTATGCCAGCTAGAAAAAAGTAAGCATTTTATTTTAACATAAACTAATTATAATTTATAAATAAAATTTGATATTATTGAAGTGGACACAAAAAGTTAAGTTGGAGGTTAACGTTTAAAAAATAATATCATTATTACGTACATTCAAAGAAATAAAATTAGAGAATCATAATTAGTTTATGTTAAAATAAAATGCTTACTTTTTTTTCCTGGGGACAAGTGATTTACAGTACTTAAAATAACAATATGTACATAAACGTTATTCCCGTATCAAACAACTGTACTTCGGGAGTCGTGGCGCGGCACCTCCTAGCGCTCATTTAAAAAACGATTTCATAATGATGTAATCATTTTATCACAAATCGGTGAATTGGATAGTTTAGATCAATTCAATGGCTACAACTTTCCCGCTGGAAGTTTGTTTGTAACCCAAAAATAAAAAATTTCCTCGCTTAGTGACTTTTTCATGTCAGTCTGTGATAATTCTCAAATATTTTCTTTCAATTATTAAAATTCGAAATACCTGTTAGAATAAAAGTTTTTTATACTGTTAGAATCCGTACTTTATGTAGATTAAGAATATCCAAATTTTATTTTATTGAAGCCTTTCCATCGAGTTAAAACAGCGAGCGACTGCGCACGCACTACTCAAATATTACCAGCTAGCGTGTATCAGCATGGTGACGTCAGAGTGAAACTGGCGGCACAGTGCCGAGATCAAAGAAACGGTTTAGCCCTTGTTATAGAGCCCTGGTTTTCTCCATAGAGGCCATTTTGTTTTTTCACTAAATAATTTGTATCTAGAGAACGGTTTGACCGATTGACTTAAAACTTGACATAAAGTTTACCTAACAATGATATATTTTAAGTAAAATAAGCGATTATATCCATTAATGCGTTTTAAAATGGTGACTGTTAAAAAATTACAAACCTGAATTACCAAAAACCATACATTTTTATAAAAAGTTTCGAGTCATCTTTTTTGTAGTCCTTTTTATTCTGTATCGGCTCTTTAACATAACTATTATCCGTCATCCGATTGTTTTTACAGTAACACTATCCGATGATAAATCAAAAGGGCTATAAAAAAGATGTCTTGACATTTTTTTGTTAAAATGTACCGTTTTTGGGTAATTTGGGTTTGAAATTTTGAAACAGTCGCCATTTTAAAACGCATTATTTATTTTAAATAGATCATTGCTAGGTCAACTTCATGTCAAGTTTGAACTCAATCGGTCAATCCGTTCGGTAGATATGAATTATTTTGTAAAAAACACATACAGACAGTCAGACGACAAAGTACAGTAGACCAAGTTTTGTATTGTGAAAGTTTTGTCTCGATCCCAGGATTAATTCATTTTAATTAATTAATTTTAAACAGTTGTAGACACATTAAATTAAATACACAGATTAAAAACGTTTAACACACCTTATAATTAAATTAAACATAAGTTAGATGAAATTGGCTACATAAATATGTTTACATCAACAGAGGAGATACACTCTTTAACTATTGGTGAGCATTTGAATTGCATTTCTTTATTTGTTCGTTTTCATCATTTCGCACAAAAACGTAAACGGATCATAAACGTCTTGGGCTGTGTGTTGTTTGAGAGCTGGGAGCTGCGAGCCGCGAGGATGGGTTGTATGTGCCTGTGAGGAGAGAGAGAGAGAGAGAGAAGGCGCTACGTCGCGTCGCGTCAGTGCGTGCGCGTGTCAGTTACCTGTTCAACGAGTGACACAACGTTGGAACTAAAAACGCGTTTCTGACAAAACCGTTCAACCGATTTGTTTGAAATAAACTTTAAAATTATTCAAAAAAATTTGCCCTAAAAATGACTACCTGTTTTAGTCAAATTTTGACTTATTTTAAAAGTTATTCATTGTAAAAATTTATTAAGAAATGTTTTCGAAAATTAGAAAGCATAGCGCCTTTATCAACTTTATACTGATTACAAAACAGTTTTATTTTTTCAAATCGGATAAAAAATAAATGAGTAATCAGTAAAATTAATTTGGCCACGACAGTGCTGCTATCTATTGGGCTAAAAACACAACTTTTTTTTACCGGTTAACCCTAAAAATTAAATAAAAAAAAATTGTTATAAAGTCACTTCCTCCCCCTTTAACTTTTGTGTTTGTTAAAACAAACAAATATCCTTTGGGGAACGATACTAACTGAACTCAAAGTATCTTTTGAAGCAATCGAAAATTTTGAGTGTCCCCTAAAAGTGGGGGATTTTGGGGGCAACTTACAATTTTTAAATGGGAAGTATGGTCTTGTGATACCTCATTTTAAAAGTATATTTAAGACTAGGAAAATGACATAAAGAAAATAAAAATCGGACCACCCAAAACAAAATGGCGGCCTTAAACGTGTTGAAATAAATCGACATAAAGTTGCTAATATGTCGAAAAGGAATAGTTTTTAGAAAAAATTTCAAGATACAAAGAATGTTTATTTCAAAGACCTTGACCTAACAAATTGTTTCCAAATCGATTTCGTAAATTTTATTTTTTACAAAATTTTCTAAAATGGAGGAGTAAAAATAAAATTTACGAAATCGATTTGGAAGCAACATTTTAGGCCAAGCACTTTGAAATAAACATTTTTTGTCTCTTAAAATTTTTCCTAAAATTTCTCCCATTTCGAGATATTAGCAACTTTTTATGTCGATTTATTTCAACACGTTTAGGACCGCCATTTTGTTTTGGGTGGTCCGACTTTTATTTTGTTTATGTTATTTTCCTAGTCTTAAATATACTTTTAAAATGAGGTATCACATGACCATACTTCCCATTTAAAAAATTTGAGTTGCCCCCAAAATCCCCCATTTTTAGGGGACACTCAAAATTTTCGAATGCTTCAAAAGATACTTTGGGTTAAGTTAGTATCGTTCCCCAAAGGATATTTGTTTCTTTTAACAAACACAAAAGTTAAAGGGGGAGGTAGTGACTTTGTAACCACCCTGTATATCAAAACAGTATGCAATAATGTGAAATGTACTCATAGTTTTGATGTTAAATTCACCTCAAAACCTAATTTGTAATTGTTATGGTCGTTCGTGAGTTATGAGTAACAAACTGGCGGAAAACGGGATTTTTAGCGTTTATTGGTGCATAGCTAATAACGTACGTATTTCGAAAAGGGACGCACAGATCGATTTGAACAAAACTCACAGGGGCCATGGAATCTAAATTATAACTTTGTTTTATTGCGTGTAATGGTAAGGTCACAATAATAATAATATTTGCTTTATTTACGTTTCTTCAAAATTACAACAACGTTTCATAACATATATACAGTAGTCTAGCATGGCTTGCAGCCGTCTGATAGGTTGGCAACAAATAACTATCATTTAATAGAAACATAAGTATAACCATAGATCATGAATAATAAATAGATCTTGCATCCATACGGCAGCAGTGTGGCGAAAATTAGGTTGTCGGGAAAATAGTGTATGATCGCGCCGCGAGGTAGCGCTAGGGAGAAATAATTGGTAGCATTGGTGTTTCACACAGCTTCCGTCGTTTCTCCAGTAGATAGCGCCACTATCGTCGAATTTCCAGTGGAACGAAATATTGCATTGGATCGGAGTTCTATTAGGTTATCCAAATACAATGGTATAACCTTACTCTAACTTAGACAATCAAAAATCATCAATACAAACATAAATATAAATTTTAACAAAAATCAGTAAAAAATTAAATTATTAATAACAACAAAGATCAGCATAATCTAAAAATATTTTCAAAAAGATAATTCTTTTATTAATTTCCATCTATAAAGCCGTGCTTGTTTAAGATATTTACACAATTCACCCCAATCCTGACCATGTATAAAATCCTTGAACTGGTAAGGTCACAATATTTACCCGATAGTCCTTTTATTTATTTAATCGCATCGGCGATTGTATCCGCGGGTACCAGCTAGTTTTAAATAGTTGTGCAGAGCGAATGAGGAATTATTAAACAAATCAACGCACAACTATTCCAATTGCCTTCTAGACGGGGAAAATGTGAACGCAAATTGTAAAATTAATCGTATTCAGTGCAAATTAAATTAAAACCCTGCTAAATCTTGGAAGGAAACATATCGACACCCTGGTCAAACCCTCGTCGACCGCAGAGTCCGAATTTATCGTTAATACGAAAGGTAATTGTATAAATTTACTGGACACCCGCAGGAGAGGATGAAAACCGAATAATAAATTAAAACAAGGACAGAGTAAATTACATTTCTACAGATTTATAGCTCGGCTTCCTTCCGGCCTCTATTCATGAAATATAATATTTTCAGGATTAAATGACGTACTTTTAGCAGCGAGAATTACAAACGAAATATCTAAAGTTACGTTTAACTTTGAGCTTGCCGAGTTTAGAATAATAATATTTCAATCACGCAGTTGAACCGCTGACGTGGGTTGAGCGGATTTTCTAAATTAAGTTCAAAAGTTTTAGGGTTTCACACGGGAAATTGATCTAGTCACGAAGGCGCTGAATAGCTGTCTGCGAGTAAGAAAAGTAGAATTTGTTTGCACGTAAGCCTCCAGCCCCGGCTCACGCACTACTTCATTTAGCTCGCCTCCGTCTGACCTTGCCGCCTCGGATATTCGCTTCTCTCTCAGCGGACGGCCACGGTAAAATCCCCACGTGGATTTGAGCCGGGAACTTTTGTGGTATTTTACGTTTTGAACGATTTTAGGAGGGCCAGAAGGGCTATAAGGTCGTGTAAATAGTTTGTTTAGGTAAACCCCGAAAATTTTTCATTTTAATACGAAAAATCTCAAAAAAATACTTATTGTCTAAAAACGTGCTTCCGCTTGTTGGATTTTTTTGGCTAACGAACTCGTTCGAGCGTCGTAGACAAAAAACGTGTGTACCAAATTGGACTTAAAATGCGGCCTTTAGAGTGCGAACACATATCTATATACATAAAAGCCAAATCCACTGACTCACTGATCACGATTTCTCAAAAACTACTCAACAGATCGGAACGAAATTTGATATGTGGCTTCCTCTAGGGCCATAGGTGCCCACTAAGAAAGGTTTTCAAAAGATTCAAAATTTTAGGGAGGGGTCAGGGTCAAAGTTACTAAATCACGATTTCTCTAAAACTACTGAACGGATTGGAATGAAATTTGGTACGTAGCTTCCTTTAGGGCCGTAGGTGCTGATAAGAAAGGGTTTCAAACAAATTGAAATCTTATCGGGGTTGGGGCGAGGTCAATGTTACTAAATCACGATTTCTCCAAACCCACTGAACGGATTGGAACGAAATTTGGTATGTTGCTTTCTCTAGAGCCATAGGTGCTCTCTAAGAAGGTTTTCAAAAAATTCGAAATTTTAGGGAGGTTGACCCCTCCCTAAAATTTCGAATTTTTTTGTTTAGTTAGTTTGTTTAGGTAAAACCCCGAAAATTTTTCATTTTAATACGAAAAATCTCAAAAAAATACTTATTGTCTAAAAACGTGCTTCCGCTTGTTGGATTTTTTTGGCTAACGAACTCGTTCGAGCGTCGTAGACAAAAAACGTGTGTACCAAATTGGACTTAAAATGCGGCCTTTAGAGTGCGAACACATATCTATATACATAAAAGCCAAATCCACTGACTCACTGATCACGATTTCTCAAAAACTACTCAACAGATCGGAACGAAATTTGATATGTGGCTTCCTCTAGGGCCATAGGTGCCCTCTAAGAAAGGTTTTCAAAAGATTCAAAATTTTAGGGAGGGGTCAAAGTTACTAAATCACGATTTCTCTAAAACTACTGAACGGATTGGAATGAAATTTGGTACGTAGCTTCCTCTAGGGCCGTAGGTGCTGATAAGAAATCGTTTCAAACAATTTGAAATCTTATCGGGGTTTGGGGGGGGGGTCGTCAAAGTTACTAAACAACGATTTCTCCAAACCCACTGAACGGATTGGAACGAAATTTGATATGTGGCTTCCTCTAGGGCCATAGGTGCCCACTAAGAAAGGTTTTCAAAAGATTCAACATTTTAGGGAGGGGTCAAAGTTACTAAATCACGATTTCTCTAAAACTATTGAACGGATTGGAATGAAATTTGGTACGTAGCTTGCACTAGGGCCTTAGGTGCTTATAAGAAAGGGTTTCAAACAATTTGAAATTTGAGGGGAGGTTTGAGGAGGGTCAAAGTTACTAAAAAAAAACACCGACCGGATTGGAATGAAATTTAGTATGTAGCTTCCTCTAGGGGCCTAGGTGTTCGCTAAGAAAGAGTTTTAAAAAATTCGAAATTTTAGGGGAGGTTTGGGGGGTCAAAGTTACTAAAAATCCCCATAAGAAATATAGTGTAATTTATTTATTGATATAGTATATTTTTTGTTAATACATTTAACTTTGATTTGTCTATCCGTGCAAAGCTGGATCGAGCCACCTAGTATACATATATATTTACAATTTTTAATGACACCCCAAAACGTATTCTGTGGACCATGGTCGGTGCTTATTTACTACTCCCGACCTTAGGTCTCACCATAAGAGTCACTGCAAAAGCTCATCTTTCTATGGAAATTCGCTAGTAAAAAGTAATTTTGTAAATTGGCGGAAATCGTGAGGTTCGCGTTTACCAGCGCAAAACTGATCTATGAGAAACATAGATTGGAAACTCACTAAGGGCCAGCGACTTTCAATATTTGCCCGATATTTCTTTCATTTATGTCTGCGACCGTATCCGCGGGTATACCTGCCAATCAGGAATACATAAAACTCAATATTTAAACAGCGGGGGTATCAAAGTAACTTCTACAAGATGTGCACCTGGTTTTTTCTATGGTGATGTCAGATTACTGTATAACTTACTGAACTTTTGTACCAGTTTGTAAGCTTATAGCAAGTGCTTTAAACACATTGTTCTGTCCTAAGCAGTTCCTGAAATCGTTAAATCGATTTCATTCTTTTCCAACACTCTGTCGTATATCATTATAGATCATTTGGTGCCGACCTCATGTAGTGTGGAACAGACAGGTCTACGTCTACAGAGTATAGTAAACGTGAATATATGTATAGACGGAGTTGGAACAGTTGGACAAAGTAAGGTGTTAATATTCCTCTCGGGTGTCTCCCAGCAAATTTAAATATATATGAAAGTATAACACAAGACTTCATATAAGTGCAATCTGTTACGGGATCGCCTTCCAATATTGTCTGTAGTCCGGTGACAATACTGAATAACTAATCCTATACGTTTCTGGCGTCATCCGATATGTACAGTGTGTTCAAGAAACTTCTGGATCTCTCGACTTCTAGCAAATATAGATCAGTATTTGATCTCTCATTTTAAAAGAATGTTTATTTTTGATAACTTAGTACTTATACAATTGTGATAACGTAAAACATTTTTAAAATATGGCGCCCAACACTAAAATTTCGTATGTTTAAAAAACCCATATGCAGAATAAAATCCTTCTTATATGAAATTCCCCAAAAAAATTATTCTAGTACGAAAAATATTACTTCCTTTCAAAAAAAAAGTGCTTCAGGTTGTTATTTTGCTAACCACCTCGTCCGAGAGTCTTAGGAACCAAATCGGAAGTAAAATGCGGCCGTTATAGTGTGAACAAGTGTATACATTATACAGTATAAAGTTTTTAATGAAAACCGAAAACGTGTTCTGTGGACTACGATCGATACACATTGGCCAATGTTGACCTGAGATCTCACGTAAGAGTCTGCTCTTTTAAGTAATAGCCCATCTTTCCCGTAGAAATTCACTAATACACGGTTTAAGACATAAATTTATTTTATTTTTATATAGCCTACTATACACGGTTTATATTATTAAGGGTCTGCTGTAGTGGCGGCCATCTTGGATTTTTATCCCATAAAATTAAATGGTTAAATTTCAAACCATTTATTTCGTTTACTTTTTATCATAAAATTGTTTGCAAGGTCTCATTTTAAGCACAGTCACAATACGCATCCGTCTTGCAATTTAAATTTTTTAATGCTTTTGATTTGTTGTGTAATTGACATTTTGTAAGTACAAAGTTTGAATTTTTTTCCTAACACAATAAAAAATTAATAATGAAAAATAATTTGCAAGCCGGATCCGAAATTTTAGAAAGAATATTCAGTTTTTTTTTCAACACTCAATTACAAAGATAGTCTTATAAAATTGTTTGAAATGAGGCAATGTCAAAGCGTTCAGCTGCAAGAAATTGCACTGTTTAGATAGGGATTAGTGAGAAGCGGTTGCGTTTCCGGTTGCTTTCTCGTTTACTGGAGCAGACCCTTGAGATAATAACTTTGGCAGCGTCCAACACTGCCTATGGCAGATTCGTTTACGTTTTACATTACTTTATGACTGAGAATAATCCCGGGAAGAATGGCAGATTCGATCTAAAACGCCCTAAATGTTTCTAAGTCGTAGCAATTTTACCCTTATTGTTATGAACCCTTAGGTGAGGGTTAAATATCGTGGGCTGTTGCTCTTTTGTTTGTAAATAAAGGAGCCCTTGACCAAAGTCGTATACTTCTACCGTTGTAATTTGACTGTACTGTGAATAAAAATTTAGTCAATATATAATGTTACACCTTACCGCCACTTGTCGTATTGTGAAAAGACGGCCGTTTCGGCTATTCAGCCATTATCAAGTTATTGGAAAACATCCTTCGTTGTCATGGAACACTTAACAAAAACACGGTCACGAATATTTAAATACATTATTAACGCAAACACATTTAATAAAACCATGCCCAGTGGGCCCTCAGTCTCGCATTGCTGTTTCTTGTAAATAGGTTTCCTTTGACGATACACAACTGCCCCTCTACCAGATTTTGCATATCCCCTTCCGTCTTTTAAATAACAGAAAGTTATAAAAATAACATTTTCGATCGAAGCGAACGAATGCACTGTTTTTAATGGGCTTCAATTTGATGTATC
Organism: Philaenus spumarius; assembly: GCA_018207615.1. Classification (NCBI taxonomy): domain Eukaryota; kingdom Metazoa; phylum Arthropoda; class Insecta; order Hemiptera; family Aphrophoridae; genus Philaenus; species Philaenus spumarius. The sequence goes on along the minus strand of JAGFPH010014401.1, from coordinate 8,699 downwards.
ACAAGCCATATGTGCCCATTACACATTTGACTTTCTCACTATACTATAGTATAAAGAAGTATAGTGGTCGCCAAAAAAATCGATGTTGAGATTTTTGTGAAAGTATTCGTTTTGGGGCCCCCTGAGTCCCAAAAAGTGGTTTTTACCAAATGTCTGCCTGTATGTATGTCTGTATGTATGTATACAAAGCTAGAGCGAAAACTATTCGATCAATTTCGAACAAATTTCCACCAAACCTTTTTTCGTGCATCTATGCAGGCCTGATTGACATGGTTGGTGCAAATTTGTTCGAAATCGATCGCATAGTTTTCTCTAGCTAATAATAATAATATTTTTATTAGTTACTCTCCTACAATGTATCCCCTCTCCTAACTGAAAACGTAATTTCTTGGCAATTGTCTACATAGTCTCAGTAGAGTCCGCAGTGATCTGGCGCCAAAAGTGGTGGGGGAAGGTCATTGACCTTGGGCCACGCCCCCTTTTTTGGGGTGTTTTTTTGGGTCTTTTTGGTTCCTAACCCAAGCCACGCCCCCTTTTTTTGGGTGTTTTTTTGGGTCTTTTTGGTTCCTAACCCAAGTCACGCCCGGGGGTCTTAACTTAAAATTTTTGGATTTTGGGTTTTTTTTTTGGGGGGTCCTAACATTTTTTGGAATTTTTGGATTTTTGAAGATTTTTGATTTTTGGGGATTTTGGATTTTTAAAGATTTTGGGGAATTTTGAGCCGCCATCTTTTTTTTTGGCAGCCATCTTGTTTTGTAATAATTAATATTTAATTTAATTTAATTTTTTGCTTTGAAAAAAGTTTGGGTGTCGCCGAGAGTCGAACCGGGTATCACCATGACCTGAGTCCGCAGCGCTAGCGGTTAAGCTAGGCCGACTCTGTTGAGAATGTACTGTTTTGTGAAGTATATAAGTTTACCATCCGTCAGCAACCTTGTGTGAGATACATGGTGTTATAGTGTCGTCGGGATATAGTATAAATTGTATTATAACAACCCAAACATTACCGATCGTCCCCGAATCGGACTTAGAGAAATTATTAGCTTTAAATTGTTATAGTACCCTTGTAATATAGTATAAAGTGCATTATATAAACCCGAACACTACCGATCGTCCCCGAGTAAACCCGAATCGGACTTAGTCAAAATTAGGACTTGCAAACCGTAACTAACCGAACGTAAGGCTCTGCCGCAACCCCCGAAATTCGTACTTAGGCTAAATAAAGCTTAGACTAACCATAGGCGTTGCCGCAACCCTTTGTAATATATTTCTACCGGTCTTACCCGAACCAAAACGACGGACTTGACCGAGCTTAGGCTTCGCTGTACCCCCGAATTATTTATATAAATTGTGTTATAACGTATGGAAAACCGAGCTAACCCGAACGGAGAAGGTTCTGCCCGAGTTCAATCGAAGGGCACTTAGCCGAAATAAAACTTTGGCTAAAATTAGGCTCTCCCGCAACCCCCGAAATTCGTACTTGGGCGAAATAAAGCTTAGGCTACCATAGGCGCCCCCGCACCCCGTGCGTATGATTTACACTATTTCTACCGGTCTTACCACGAACCAAAACGCCGGACTTGACCGAGCTTAGGCTTCGCTGTACTCCCGAATTATTTTTATGAATGTGTTTTAATGTATGCAAAACCGAGCTAACCCGAACGTAAGGTTCTGTCCGAGTTCAACCGAAGGGCACTTAGCCGAAATAAAATTTTGGCCAACCTTAGGCTCTCCCGCATCCTTGCAAACCACACTTAGGCTAACCATAGGCGCTCCCGCACCCCGTGCGTATGATATACACTGTTTCTAACAGTCTTACCCGAACCAAAACGCCGGGCTTGACCGAGCTTAGGCTTCGCTGTACCCCGAATTATTTTTATAAAATGTGTTATATCGTACGGAAAACCAAGCTAACCCAAACGTAAAGTTCAGCCCGAGTCCAATCCGAACTTAGTAAAAATTAAAATTTTGGCTAACATTAGGCTCGGCCGTAACCCATGCGTATGATATACGTAACTACATAACCGACCAAAATATAACGTAATGTTTCTAAAAAGTAAAACAAGTTGTACTCGGTCTAACTCAACCCCGGGGGTCACCCCTCCCCCAAATTTTGCAACAAAATTTCGAAAAAACGGAAATGTTAATGATTTTAACGGAGGCTTAGGTGCAAACGAATTCTAAAATACATTTCGTACACGTAGGCAGCTATTCAGCACCGTCGTGATTAGAGCAATTTCCCCGCAACGGAATTTCTCCGCAATGGTTATTAATATAAAATTCACTCAACTCAACGTAAGGCTCTGCCGCATCCCATGCGTATGATATAACTGTTTCTACCGGGCTTTTCGTAACATAAGGCTCTGCCGCAACTCTTACAAACCGTAACTAACCGAAATAAAACTTTAGCTAACCTAATCTTAGGCTCTGCCGCACCCTTGTGTATAATATACGTAATTACATAACCAAACGTAACCGAATCCGCCTGTATTACTTAACGTTAAAACTTTATCTATCTAAAATTTGTTTCAATATAAAGTCCCCATATGTTTGTCGGTAGACACGGTAGCTTAGTAAAACAATCACGGCTTTAACTTTTACATTAAAATTATCAATAATTACTCTATGTTGTGTACCGTTTATTCGATTAGTTATTAATAACATGTTTTATAACGCTTTTCTTTTTACTCGATACTTTAACACTTCTACGACCTTAGACTATGCCGCACCCTTGATTTACATCAAAACTTTCAATAATAATTTTATTTTCTAAATCATTTACTAGCACGATTATACTTAACGACTTTCCCCGAATTTTGTTGAACCAGCATTCTGGACTTGCTAACTGACTAACATTTCTGTACATTGTTATAAAATCGACACCCCAGCTATATGCTGACCAGACATTCCAATAGTTAGCAAATGTAATGTAAATCTTTTACAAATTTGGTGGCCCAGACCTATCCGATCTTTTCCGAACTAAAAACTTAGGCTTCGCTGTACTCGTGACTGTTTATACTGTACAAACCCCGCATAGATTGTACTTTGAGGTTATGTTACAACTTCAATTATTATTATAATTACTTGCCCAAACGTAAGGCTCTCCCGAGTCCAGCCGAACAACACTTAGTCGAACTAAAAATTTGGCTTACCTAACCTTAGGCACTGCCGCAACCTATGCGTATGATATACGTAATTACATAATCAACCAAAATATAACGTAGTGTTTCCTAAATTTCTAAAAAATAATACTTAAACAATTTAAGAAATAATTATTAACACTTTATTTAAATTACTTATTTATATTTAACGAAGTCACTACATATAACATAACATAACGAATAAGTACACAAATCACATAATTTCCAATAGTCTTTCAGCATCATATTCTTCTTGTTCCGCATTTTCGTCATCGCTCCGTCCGTACAGTTCCCCTAGTCCTCCTGATGCGTATCCATCATCATCACTGTAGTCGGTCCTTACTTGTTCGTCCCCATGTAGAAGTCGTCTTATTAAATGCCCGTGACGAACGGAACTTAAAGCTGTTACTCTCTCTATACCTCCATCATAATTTGTTGCAATATATAACTGCCATTCGTTTTCCCGACGAAATGGAAACTTCATTACAATTTCCAACTTCACTCTTACATCAAAACTTCCGATACTGATTTTATGTTTTACATTGTTTATTAGCACGATTATACTTAAAACTGTTCCTCGAATTTTGTAGTTTAAAACTTCTAACCCATTCACTGCGTAGCCTAAATCTCCTAAAATGAACTCCCCTAAAACATGTCGCTTAAGTAAAATATCTTTTATCCTTAAAGGCACAACAAAGACGTGAACGAGCATTCTGAAATTTAACTGACCAACATTTCTTTACATAGTTTTAAAATCGACACTCCATCTAGATGCTGACTAGACAATCCAATAATTAGCAATTGTAAATCTTTTCACAAATTTGGTGACCCTGCCGGTGGGAGGGGAGCCGCCATCTTATACGCCATTTTTTCCGCCATCTTGTCGCTGCCATCCGTCACGAATCAGCAGAAATTTATGTTAGCATGTGTAACAATGCCGAGTCGGCAGAATTGCATCCGTTGTACTGTCAAATGAATTCGCTGAGTCTCTACTAGAAAGCGCTACCGGCGGATGGGGTGATAGTTCGAAGATTCTCTATCAGAAAGCGCTACAGTTGAAACCTTGTAAATATAAATTACATTTAATTTCTTCTTTTTTTACAAAGTTTATTTTATTTCCCCCTAATATTCTCACTTCTATATATCACATGGGTTATTTTTTATTTTACTGTGATATTACCTAATTGTGCTTACAAGTGCAACTTAACTGTTTCAACATTTTTGGGTTTGAATAGCAAATATATTGATTCATTTCATTTTTTTCGTAACAAGATTCAACAAAGAAAGAAGACGACCGCGCTAACCACTGTCACACCGTTCCCAAGTAGTATATAGTTCAGGAGGTAATTCTCAATTTACGAAAGATCTTTACCTAAATTTCCGAACCTCATTTGAGCGCTTCAAGTCGCCTAACATTAATTGATTTTGTACATGATTAGGCAGTTATTTTCTCGTTATGAATATATTTACTTAAAGAGGACCAAAACGTTCAGTCGCGTAGTTTTTAATAAGTGTGTAGTCAACTGGAAAATTCATATTGCACACATAAAAGTACGTATACACACGAACCCATAACAATTCTAAGAGATTTTACACAAATTAACAGACAGCATTGTACCAGTGCAACATTTTCCAACAACTGACTAGTGTTGTCAAGTCGAACGGTAAATATTAAGGTAGAAAATGTACAGATTGTGGGATAGCCGTTGGTTTTGACTCTTTACATTTGTATTACGTTTAGTAGACACCTGTGTCGAATCTGTTTTATCTGTACTTAACAGAGAACTCCATCCATGCTCGCTTCGCTCACCGACACAGCTATCGCAGTGTCTTTATTGGCGGTCAATAGACGTTCGCTGGCGTATTTTAAATTTATTCTTTTAACGATCGGCTTTGAACTCTGACTCTACAATCATCAACCTCTACGGTCTGCAAAATACCACTACGGTAACCTGTCTCACGCAACTAGTTTGTCTTATCTATCTAGCCAATTTGACCAAAAGCATGTTCTCGTGCTTTTTCAAAACTTTAACGGGGTTTCTGTATCCATAGTACTGTGCACGGTATTATTGTACGACTTTACTATATTCGGTAATAGATCGACCAACTCGTATCTGCCACGGGCCGTAAATTCACGCAACATTCGATTTTTAAGGTACGATTCAACCTTTCCACTATGACCAGTCTGGAAATGTTTCATTTTATGATTATAAAATATCGATTCCAAAGCGGTCGCTACGTCTAACCCATATTTCGACTTTATAGACACAGGAAAAATACTTAGGTTAGCATACGAGTCTAGGCTATTTACTAACCAAACCCAAACTACAACAAATAATACCTTGGAGATACATAACGTTATTTAACCTAACGGACATTAGCGGACATTCCAATAGCTAAACCCTGTTTTGACAATGACCACGACAACGACAATGACGACAAAAACGACAACGACGACGACGACGACGACTTGACGACAAAGACAACGACGACAAAAACGACGACGACGACAAAAACGACGACGAAGTTAACGACGACCACGACAACGACGACAAAAACGACGACGAATTTAACGTTGACCACGACAACGACGACAAAAACGACGACGAAGTTAACGACGACGACAAAAACAGCGACGACCAAGATGACGAAGCGACGCTACGAGAACGCGATGAGAACGGAAGAGAGACCGTTCAATTCAACAACACATCTCAGATGTAGTCCCATAAGACCCCAACACAGCCTAGCCTTATGCTATGGCGACACCACTAACAGTCGACGAGACCTATGCCTAAGTTCTTAACTAACCTAAAATATACTACTTCTATGGGTTGCACAACAAATAGCCTAGAAGACCATGGTTAGCTGTTTTCTAACCTAACCTAAATAGGATACATTATCATAATCTATTTGTGTGTGTGTGTGTGTGTGTGTGCTCGCGCGCGCGTGTGTGTGTGTAACACTTTACTTCTATCGGTATTATTTTCAATTGTCAAATGGTAGCCTAAATAAATCTGGACAACTATTTTAGCTTTTACATTAAAATTATCAATAATTACTTTATGTTGCGTTTCTTTTTACTCGACAATTTACCACTTCTACGATGTTAACAGTAAAAGAAACATTTATAGAAAATACTTCTTGCAGCCCGATGTAGACTTATAATACATCCACCACGAATCAGCAGAAAGTTATGCTAACGCGTATAAGATTGCTGAGTTGGCAGAATTGCACCCCGGAGTACTGTCTATTGAACTGGCTGATTCTCTAACAGAAAACGTGACCGCCGGACAAGCAAATATTTATAAATTATCTACCAGAATGCTCTACGGTCGAAAACTTGTAAATATAATGTTATGTACGAATGCAAAAAATAAATTACATTTGCATTCTGTTTATTTTTTTTTCCATTAGGCTATGACGACACTCCTGCTTTTGTAGCGTAGTTTGGAGCTATACATGCTCAGGCTTCGCTGTACCCTGAATTATATTTAAAACAAGGCGGCTTGAGTAACCCCCTTCCCCCAAAATTTTGCCTCGAAAATACTCCGGGTGAACTTAACCTTAGACTTCGCTGTACTTTGAAATACCTACATAAAATGCGATATATTTCCAAGTATAACCCGAGCTTAACCGATCTTACCCGAATTAAGACTTATGCCAACGGTGAGTACGTCCACCGTATTATGATGTATACCCTGGACTTGACCGAATCCCCCTCTCGCACGGTGATATTTCTTTACCAGAACGCGCTGATGTCGGACGGGGGATAGTTCAAAAATTCTCTACTAGAATGCGTCGTCGTCAAACACACAGAGTCCGGAGTGTTGGTGGGAGTGGGGGAATTCCGTCATATTTATTTAATATCAATATTTAATGGCATACACTTTCCACTTTTAAAATTGCATAGTATTAAGAAGAAGCTTTTTTTCATAGGAGTTGTAATGAAAGACGACAAAAAGTTAAATACAATTTATTATCCCACTTTATTCACAACCAACTACAATTATTATTTCGTCCTTACTGCTGTTTCTTTATGTGGGCAGTTCTATCGCCTATCTGTCTATGCTGATGGACCACTCCTGTTGTCTTTTTTTTTTAACGATTCTTAAAAGAAACTTTAAAGTTGGTTTACACACCACAGTTGATTTTAAAATCATACTGTACAGATTGTCGGCGCATTGGTACTTTTTTTTAACACGGTAATCTCCTAGGTAAGTATACTGATCCATGCGATGGAATAAAGTCCTCTAAGATAAAAACACTCTCGAAAAAGATTCTATGCTTTCTCTACATACACTGCAGCGTGTACAATACAAGGCGCACGAAGCGCAAGCTATTAAATGTTTGCACGGGTAGAAAACTACTTGAACTTCGTCCGATAAACAGATTTTACACTCGGTCGTAGGTAGAGTTCGATTTTTCGGTACCACAATATTACAGTCGTATTTTCCAGCCGCATTCACAAAGTCTTTTCCTTTCGCTAACAATAGGAACTTGCACTTGTGGAACCATTTCGCGTGTACAGTCCAAGGATCGTCTTGGTCTTCCCAATCTTTTAAACCGCCTCCGCAACAGAAACATATCGTTTGATCTCCAACGCCGGTGTAAAAGAATCCAGAGTCGCTAAACTGTTGAGACTTTACTTTTAATTGTTCAGGACTGTTCTTATACGAAGCCAATCTAGCTGAATTACTTATGTACCTTTTATAAGATATATTATTTATCCTTAAAGAAGTATCATCGGATATGATGGGTTTTAAATTATTTTTAAAATGTACTTCTCCACTGATAACACGATTTGATTCGGTGTTTCTTTCGAGTTTTACAGATATCAGATCGCTACCGCTTGCATTGACTTTGACTGCTGTACTATACAGTAAGTAATTAGTCGATGATCCCTGTTTGCACAAATCGATAACTACTGTAACAAATTCCTTTCCTACGTTATCCATTGCCAGAGAGTTGTTTACTGTACGTTTCGTTGACATTTCGTTTATTTGTGTAGTATCGCTTAAAGCACTTAAACTTAACTCTAACTTAAACGAATGGAATTTGTTATCCTAGCGGACGGTGTGGAATCCTTGGGACTCGGTTAACCTAAGCGGTGGAGGAGTGACTAACCTAAGAAACAGCTTTCGTCGTGACTTCATTCCGCCCCAGAACCGATTGCCCCCTTCCTTAGCCTAACCAACAAGAGTTCGTAGTGGTGAGGGGTCTAAGTTGTATTAACCTAAACGGTAACCTAAGAAACAACTGATTTGGATCTTTTGGGGGGCCTAAGTTGTAGTCCGGACTTGTCCGATCCTAGCCGAACGAATACAACAAAAATATACCAGAGAGCCAAAATTAATCTAACCTAACTACCTGAGAACATAACTTAACCTGAGAACCTAACTTATCCTTACCTAAATTAACCTAACCTAACATCCACGACGATTACACTACGGGGACGTAACGGAGACGCGACGAGAACGCGACGAGAACGGAAGAGATACCGTTCAATTCAGCAACGCATCTCAGATGTAGTCCCATAAGAGCCCAACATAGCCTAGCCTT
>JAGFPH010014400.1:0-10553 GCA_018207615.1 Philaenus spumarius | reverse complement strand
TAACCTAAAATTATTGTGCATGTTTAATGTATTTTACCTGTCTTAACGGCAACATAATTACAATAATTGTAGGTTCGGAATTACTTTCTAGGCCAGGGGCGGATCTTGGCATGTGCGACCTGTGCCACCGCACAGGGCGCCATCGGCACCGGGGCGCCATGGCGAAGGAAAAAAATTGTGGTACTTGTAATTGGAAAATAAGGAGAATTATAGAAAATTATTCTTTCGTCTAAGAGTCTATATATTATAACAACAAAAATGCACGAGGCGGCAGGAAACTAAAAGTGTTGGGTGTGGGGGGCGCGGCGTATACGGAAGCGGAGCGACAGCGAGTCTATATTTAATAAAAATAGCTGCATAGTTTCTGTGAAGCGGAGTACAGGGCGGCGGAGTAAGGCGCCCCAATCAGCTGCCCTGAGTGGTGGGGTGGGTATGGAGGAATATTTCACCCCCACCGGGCCCCACCTGTCACAACACAATTCCATATAACCTCCTCAAATCAGTCATCAAACTTTTTAGTAACCACATTATCGGCATGATCTATTGACTGATATGAGAAATAGACCCATTACTGTAAGTTCCAATAATTTTTAACATGTCGACAAAAAAAGCCTTCGGGTAATTTTTATAGAAAAAGAAAGGCTGATATTGAAAAACAAGACCAACAGCAGGCTAAAGAATTAAGCAAATTTTTCCGTGGTGCCTCTGGATCAGCTGATGCTGGAGCTGGCTGGACCTTCAGATGATGACGTGCTTGGATTACAATCTCAAAATTATGAACTTGGGGATTGCCGGTAAAAGAGGATATCATTTTAATACCTTTAATTGTATACGCTATTTAGCAAATTACGATTCTAACTTTGTGCTAAAATTCGCCAAAAATATCAAATGAACCCCAATCCAAAAGAGTTCTGTAACTTTTTTGTAGAGAAAGTTTCAAAGAATGCATATATTTTATGTAATTAAAACATTTATTGATACAAAATTGTAAAAGTTATTAGCTCAAGAAATAAAAATTGTTCAGTAACGAAAGGAAAAAGTTCAACTTTAGGCAGGGCTTTACTCGTAATTTTTCCAGTACCGGAACGCTGCCGAACTAAACGAAAATACTCCCCCCCGGAAAATTTTTGAAATGTTCACTTCTAAAACCCCTATTTTACGTATATCTTTGGCGAGTTAAAGGGTGCAGATAATATGCTTACTTTTTATAAGAAAAGTAGGCCTACAAACGTATATATACTGTAACTATTTTTGTACTTGTATATAGCACATAGCAAATTTTAAAGACAAATATAATTTTAAGCAAAAACTTGGCAAAATGCCTCTTTGTTTAATTAATAACCTTTATCAGACATTTAAATCCTCGGTAAAAGACTATAAACCTAAGCAATTTTTATGTATTATATCAAGAAATTACTTTCCTTACACAAAAACAATTAAACACAAGCAAGCTTTATTCTATCACGAGAACAAAACACACAATAAATCGCCGTGCGGCCAGTGTAACCTACGTTTAAATAATATGTTTCTCTTTCGGCGTGCCTTTCGACCTTGTATTTGTGACGGCGTTTGTCAGTGTACAGCCATTGTTTGTAGCCTATGTATTCCGTGCTGCCCTCTCATTTGGAATATGTATTATTTAAAATGTGATTGAGGGAGTGGATGGCCCAGTGCAACGTTACAACAAAACGTATACAAAAATAATAAAAAGCAGTACCGGAACGGCGTACATAAACAGTAGCCTAGTAACCATTTTTTGTAATTTTTTACATAAGCATAAAAAAGTTTCGTAATTTAGTTCTAAATAGAACTGTATAAAAATATTTATCAATTTCAAAATTGGTATTATGAAAATAACTGTTTTTATGTTCCTACTACAAGGCTGCTAACAAAACATGCCAAGTTTGAAATGTAATTTAGGAATATATGCTTTGACCAAAAATAAAATATTATTATAACAAAATGTAGAGAATAAATCAAAGAATTGAACTGTATAACTGTAAATTATCTTTTCATAAAAGTGTTAGACTAACAATTATTTGAATTTCGAAAGTGAGGTAAATGGCACCCATTTTGTGAATACAGAAGCGGTCGCCTATTACTAGGGTTACCATAAGTTTGCCCAGACCAAATCCGGACACTAAATATAAGGGGCAATAGAATACTATACTGGAGGCTCAAATGGCAAGAGAATCAATTAATCTTAATGAACCGCTTTGAAAATAGAAGCATGTTTAATCCTTACAATGAGTGAAAAATTTTAATATTTAAAATCATATTTTCACAAAATAACTACGGTAATTATTCAAATACCTTAAAATTATTGATTCAATAAACTAGCAAAATAGTTAGATTGAGGTCGATTATTCATTTGTTACTGGGTTTAGCTCCTTCCTCGGTTCTTTGATATTTTTCGGAAGACATAATTTCCGACCCTTTCCTGTGGCGTCATCATTTTTTACTTTCTCCACCCTATACGTAGTATATGGAGAAAGTATTGTTTTCGTAAAAATGTTCGAATTTGAATTTTCAGTTGAATTATCTGTTTTGGTGCTCCCAGAACCCCAAAAAATTGTTTAGTGCAATTATCTGTGTTGGTGCTCCCTGAACCCAAAAATATTTTTAGTGGAATTTTTTGTTTTGGTGCTCCCTGAACCCAAAAAAGTGTTTTTAGAGTGGTGTCTGTCTGTCAGTCTGTCTGTATGTATACACGACCAGAGAGGACACTATTGGTCCGATTTTCATGAAATTTGGTATGTAGGTACTAAACCCTAATATCTCCAGGCGTTTTTTCATTTTTTGGAATTTTTTATTTTTAATAGTAATTTACCCCTAAAAACCCATAAAAACTACAAAAATGCTAATTTCTCAAAAACGGCTCTAACGATTTTGATCAAATTTTCAGTATTTATAGTGCTTAAGATGCCAAACAAAATGACACCACCCGCTTTTATCAAAACTTCGGTGTTTTATAATTATGGGGAAATGTTTAAAAATAAATAAGTTTGTGTTGTCAATCTAGCATCGCGGCGGCGGCCGCACGGGATAGCACCACGGTACCGAGCACGGCCAGTAATTCAAAGGTCGCGCGATCGAATCCCGCCTGGGACAATAACTTTTTTATACGATTGACGTAGGTAGAATATTATTTTTTTGTTTTGTTCTAAAAAGCAGAAAAATATAAAATGATTAAAAACAATATTATTTTGACTACAGTAAGTTGGGAGAAAGTTTGTGTCAGTTAACTGATACCGTTTATTTAGTAAAGATTCGATGCTGTGTTTAGGATTTAAGTTGGTGGCGTATATTTGCCGGCCACTCCCCCCCCCCCCCCGTGTGGGGGCGCTGGAACCATGCTTCGCACAGGGCGCAATTTACCCACGGTCCGCCCCTGTTCTAGGCCTAACCTAAAATTATTTTACGAATGTTGCCGTTATGGCAGGTAAAATAAATTAAATGTACACACATTAATTTTAGGTTAGGCCTAGACTGAAGAACCAACATTGTATGTTTATTGAATGTATTTCAGCGCTTGACGTTAATATCTGAACTACGCCGTACGAAACCGATCGTCTCTTAATTTAAATTGATGAACCAAAACAAAATATGTCTTGAATGTATTTACATTCGTTGCCATGGCAACCAATTTGGTAACGCTTTTTCGTTACGCATATTTTCTATTTGTAAATGCCATAGCAACCAATTTGATAAAGCTTTTTCGTTACACGTATTCTATATTTGTCAATGCTATAGCAACCAATTAATAACACTTTTTTCGTTACGCATTACATTTTCTATTTGTTAACTCCTGCAGCAATCCGCGTTAATAAACTTCGTTCCAAAAAGACGAGACGTTTTACTTATGACCTAATATACAGAGTGTTCATAAATTTAACCCCTTTATTATTTTTGATACTAAGTTAACAAAACTTTTGTGTTTAAATAAGTTAAAAATCTTGTCTTGCACAACAGGAAATTTTGGTTGACTTATCTGAACCCTCTATGATTTTTGGGGCTGGTGGGAGAGAGGTTGTTAACAATATCAAATGTAAATGTAGGTCATGTAATACACCATTGAAAAGCTTAAAAGAGAAACAGAATGGCGCAAATTAAAGCTTAGTATCTTGCTTCGTTTCAATGTAATGGACAATGTTCTACAAAATTACATTTTTGTTATAACACCAAAGCAGGTTTTTAATTTGATAATATTAGGAATAAGCAGGTTGTTGATGTTAAATGTAACATATTTTACAAAAAGAAACTTTACATAAATGTAAATGTACCAATAATTTATCTGAGTTTCTATACTTGAAAAACGTTGAAAAATAATATTCATATAAATGGTACCGGGAAGACAACCCTTACCTTTATTTGTCACTAGGGGAAACCCCTGCGTGCTCCACACGCCAACCCCGTTGGAACCTTCTATACATGTAATCATGTTATGTTTTCTTTATAATAAAGGCGTGGGATTAATAATAACCCCAAAGCTAAGATGGTAAATAATGTTAAATGTTCAAATCAAATTATTTCCTATATTTTATAACAGAAGTTATAATAAAGGTTAAAAGAATAAGCAATGCTCAGGTCTACACTTTAATAAAAACCTAATCTAAAACTTAGAAATACAAATAATTGCTTCAAATTTTGAAATCAGCTGTTAATGGAAATATTGGAGCAATCGTCTATTTTATCTGTTATTTTATTCAATTGGTTGCTACGGTAATAAATATAAATACATGTGGTGGTTCATCTGTCTAGGCCTAACCTAACCTAACCTAAGATTTTTCCGACTTAATTTACAAAAAATATTGAAATAAAAAATGTATTGTAGCCTATGTTAATCAGGGAAGTGTAGCTTTTTACTAGTAAAACTATTTTTCCAATCGGTTCAATAGTTCCAGAGATTAAATATTAGTATAGATTGGAATATGCAAAGATTTATCAAATGTGTTAACAATACCAGAATATTACAATAATTGTGTTAAGCATTTTCCATACGGTAGTTTTTAGAAATTCTTACATATTATTTCTCAAAAGTGTTTTTTTGTCGCTAAGCGATATCTCCCTTAATTTTTCATCAACATTAATTATTCAAGCATCTTATGTTCCCTCCTATTGACGAAAAACATATGAAATTTTTAATTCCACCCTAAAAAAGTGTGAGGTGAGTTTTACTATATCAACTCTATTTTAATAAATGTTTAAAAATGAAATGTTTTTGTAACACCAATGAAATATTTGTAACATTTGATGTCAAGCACCCCACGCTTTTTACAATAAAATTAATTATTTTGTTAATGACTAAATTTTTATTTTAAACTTATTATAAATTGTTTAAATATAATGAACTATCTGTCCCGGCAATGCTTCGCTATTGAATAATTATTTTGGTGAAATAAATGCGACAAATGATCGTGATTTAGTAACTTTGACCCCCAAACCGCCCCCTAAGTTTTCGATTTTTTAAAACCCTTTCTTAGTGAGCACCTATGGCCCTAGAGGAAGCTACATACCAAATTGCGTTCTAATCCGTTCAGTAGTTTTTGAGAAATCTTGATCTAGTAAATTTGACCCCCCCAAACCCCCCTAAAATTTCGAATTTTTTGAAAACCTTTCTTAGTTAGCACCTATCTAGAAGTAGCTACATACCAAATTTCGTTCCAATCCGTTTATCAGTTTTGGAGAAACCTAGATTTTTAGTTACTTTAGTCCCCCCAAATCCCCCCTAAAATTTCGAATTTTTTAAAACCCTTTCTTAGCGAGCTCCTATGGCCCTAGTGGAAGCTACATACCAAATTTCATTCCAATCTGTTCTGTAATTTTGGAGAAACGTGATTTAGTAATTTTTACCCCCCAAACCGCCCTAAACTTTCCAATTTTTTAAAACCCTTTTTTACTGAACACCTATGGCCCTAGAGTAAGCTACATACCACATTTCATTCCAATCCGTTTGGTGGTTTTGAAGAAATCGTTTTTTAATAACTTTGATCCCCCAAACCCCCACTAAAATTTCGAATTTTTTCAAACCTTTCTTATTGAGCACCTATGGCCCTAGAGGAAGCTACATACCAAATTTCATTTCAATCCGTTCGGTAGTTTTTGAGAAATCGTGATGAGTGAGTCAGTGAGTGAGTGAGTGGTATTTCGCTGTTACATTATATATAGATTATTTAAATATAATGAATTAATGGACTTTATATCGATGTAGAACAAACTCTTCATACTTAATTATTTCCTACTTTTTAGTACGATTTGCTATTAAAGATGTTTTACTTGGTTTTTTAAAGTATAATTTATTAGACTGTAATTTAATGCTTTGAATCTAGTTATAAAACACTGACGAAATAACCCCTTTTAAAGGATTAGTGAACAACCTACTTATTTATAATATTAACAAATTAATTACCTGCTTTGATGTTACAATAAAAATATAATTTTCCGAACATTAAATTTCGTTTGCCCATTACTTTAAACCAAGCATTACAATATACAATATACAACTTTATTGCTTTAAAGTACAGTGTACATAAGCAAGATGTTGACCATTTACAAAAATAACATATTTCATGACATTGTTCGTTCTTTTCCTTAGTTTACTCTAATTAAAAACTTGTTTGGTGTATTTATGATACTTACAAAATTATTTCAATATAACTATAACACGAAACACAATTTCAGATACTGAAATAACACAAAATTATACAAACAACAACAATATCAGTAAATTTACACATGAGTTAGTTATTTGAAGATATTTACTAAACTAATTTATTACATTAAATTCAAAATGGATTTCCTAAGTTTTAGGCTATACACAACAAAAAGGTAGACATTTTTCATGGCCTGTACTGAGTTTGAAGTTAAAATTGACTCTATATTATATAAATGATGCATACAATTGGAATTGTTTAAATATTTACTTCTAAAAAGATTATACCCTTCACATTCCAACAAAAGGTAAGTTATAGTGTCATTTCCTGTTACACATATTGGGCAGATTTTACTGGGGTTAAAGCTATAGTTGTCTTTTTGTAATATTAATCTATTATATTTCTTGCCAGCAAGACGTAACTGAGTTATAATTCTAAGTATGTATAAAGGACAATTCTCTTCAAAGGACGTTTCACAGGGGGTTAAGCCGCTTATATGTCTGAAGTAATCATTAAATCTTGAATTTAAAACGGACTCAATGTCTAAGCATATTAAATTGTTCTTGAATTTTGCAACTAAATCTTTTCTTGAATTGATTACTTCCCAGTGGTTTTGACTTTAAACCAAGCAAGGTACTAAGCTTTAGTTTGCTCCATGTATTAAAAAAATAAATGAAATTTTTTTAAAACATGCTTTAGTATCCATGAATAAGAAATATACTCGAACTAAAAAATAAAAAATAACCCACATATAAAATCAATTCTCCCTCAGCGAATCTGATATTGTAATGAGACTTGATGGCTTGCAATCTTTTTACTTTTCACAAAATAAACACACCCGAAAAACATGGGGCATGATGTTTTCGGAACTTCGCAAGGGTACGCCCCATACTTTTTGGGTGTGTTTATTTTGTGAAAAGTAAAAAGATTGCAAGCTTTGAAGTCTCGTTACAATATCGGATTCGCTGAGGAAGAATTAATTTTATATGTGGTTAATTTTTAGTTCCAGTCTATTTATGTTATTCATGGATAGTAAACAATGTTTTTTTCATTTATTTTATTTTTTACTTTTTAGTTATAGTCATAAATTTGATTTTTCCGAAAAATTCTGGTCCTCAGGGCCAACCCCCCCCCTCTGAGGGTTAATTTTTTGGTTAATCTATATATATAAAATCGAAATTCCACTGACTCACTGATAATCACTATATCTCAAAAACGACAAAACATATTAACTTGAGACTTAACATAGTGCTTTCCCTTATGCTCTAGATGTGCAATAAGACGGGATTTTAAAATATTTTGCGTTTAAGGTTATTAAAACGTAAAAAGCTTTAGAAATATAGATAAAAGTCAAATTCCACTGACTCACATTGTTTAAAAGGAGGTTCTTTAAATAAGCATATAAAAAGGCTGTCCTTTGACAGGTATTAATAAAAGTAAAAGATAAATATTTTATACAATTAAGCTAAGAAAGTAGTACACAGTGTAAATAGCGTATTAACAAAGAATATACCTTTGAAATTAATATGTTTTTAATCGAGCTTAACCCGTAGCGAAGAACGGGCACCCAGCTAGTATACGTATACGAGAACGCAGTCCTAACGCGATGTGAGATGTGCTATACGGAACAGCCCGAGGCGATCCGACAAGAGCCGAAGAGCCGTGCACCGGTCCACGCACCGGCCACCGGTTGAACGGCAGTGAATGGAAGAAAAGCATGCAATAAGTTTGTTCAACAAACCGTGCGACTTGTTTCGATATCACAGCTTTTGAAAATTAGTATTATTAGGAAATATGGCCGATTGCAGTGACCCTTAAGGTGAGACCTAAGGTCGTCGGGAGTAGTAAATGAGCACCGATCGTGGTCCCCAGAACACGTTTTGTTGTGTCATTAAAAATGTTATGTACATATGTGTTCGCACTCTAAACGGCCACATTTTAAGTCCAATTTGGTTCAAATTTGGACACATGATGGTTGTCTAAGTCGCTCGAACGAGTTCGTTATCCAAAAAATATAACAACTGGAAACACGTTTTTTGATTGGAAATAACTATTTTCGCGATTTTTGGTACTAGAATGCTAGAATAAAGCTTTTTAGTGTTTTATCTAAAACATAAACGATCTTATAATATTATTCTGCACATTTTGTTTTTTTTACACGACCTTATAGCTAGCTTGGTTCCCCAAAAATCTATCAAATCGTGAAATACCGTAAAAGTACCCGGCTTAAATTCACGTACGAGATTTTACCGTCCGGTTATCTTCTGACGGTCTAGTTTGTACGCTGCGAGCGAAGCAAAGCAGTCCACAACCCAAGGCTGCAAGGTCGAGGTGCAAACTCGCAAAGCTAGTCGAATAGAAGCTGGAGGCTTAGGTGCAAACAAAATACTAATATAATTCGTTCCCACAGACAGCTTATTCAGCTCCTTCGTCAGCAGACCGTTTTCCCAAACTGTTGGTTGAGACCCTATAAAACATATCTTTATATATAACTAGCTGACCCGTGCGAAGCATTCGCATTCTAACTTACTTAAATCCCACTTAATTAAAGTAATAGATGTATCCACAATGCTGTTTATAACCAGACTTACAATTAATTAAAAATATCAACGTAGTGGCGTTACGGCAGCTCTCCAGCTGGGTATTGTTATCATCAGTGTTGCCAATGCTAGGAAAATATCCCTACAACTTACTTGATCTTACATATCTTACATCACTGATATTTTTGGATTCTTTATTTCTTTTTTCGTAATTTGTATTTTGTATATTTTTCCGGTGTAGCGGTTAAGAAAAGCTTCAAAATGATGCCTCATTCATGTAATTTGATGATGTATTAAGGAAATTATGGCGTACCGACAAAAAAATGGCCTTGAGAAATAATATATGTGATACGTGAAGCCGTTTTTTGTAAACACAATTCCTCCCTTATTTCTGGACCAATTTTAATATTTGAGGTTTCGAAAAATTCGTATCATTTCGTAGTTTTGCAATAAGGTTTTAGATGTCAAAAATTCTTATCCTTAATGGCGTGAGCTAATCTCAAAGGTCGGGTTTTCCCCATAAGATTAACATGGAAAATATTTAAAAACCATTTCTATACAAAACAGTTGTTTATAATAAGAAACTAACTAATACAGCTGCTTTGTGGAAGTAAATATTGATTTTTATAAGGGAGAAAATGAATTATTTATTCAAATTATAAAATTTACGAACTAATTTGTTTTGAACATTTAACATTATTTACCATCTTAGTTTTGAGGTTATTATTTATAACTTTTTTGTTAGGTTTTTGATTAAGTGTAGACCTGAGCCTTACTGGTTCTTTTAACCTTTATTATTACTGCTGTTATAAAATATAAGAAATAATTTGTTTTGAACATTTAACATTATTTACCATCTTAGTTTTGAGGTTATTATTAATCCTACACTTTTATTATAAATAAAACATAACATATGTTTTTAGAAGGTCGCACCGGGGGTTGGCGTGCGGAGCACGCAGTGGTCTCCCCTAGTAAATTTAAATTTTGGAAATTCACTAAACTTACGTCAGCGGTTCATCTGCGTCATCAAATTATTTTATTGAAGTTAAAACTTCTATAGGCGCAACGCGTCCAACAAATATTGCGGGCGGGGAATCAGATTTTACCGTCAAGCATTTTTTCACGTTCTATTCCGTCACGCTCTACTATAATATAGTACACATGCGTATATAGCAGAGAATATAGTTTACTTGGTAATACCTCTGAAATGAACATTGTGCTTCCCCATTTTGTAAATTGTGTTAAAATAGTTTACCTGGTAATACCTATGAAATGGGCATTGTGCTTCAACATTTCATAAGTTGTGTTAAAATAGTTTACTTGGTAATACCTCTGAAAAGGACATTGTGCTTCCTCATTT
>JAGFPH010014399.1:0-13871 GCA_018207615.1 Philaenus spumarius | reverse complement strand
GGATCGAAAAACAAAAAAAGTACCTTTTGAAGAATCGCACTAAGGCCCTTTGACCAAAAAATCAGAAATTTTGAAGCATTTTTACTACCCCTTAAAAATCCGGGAATAAAACATATATATATATATATATATATATATATAAAGTAATGATTTTTGGGTATAGTCTCCAAATGGTCTGAAACGGATAGAAACCAAATTTTAGCCTTCTCCGACCAACCGTTTTCAAGTTGGGTCGAGTGTAATAGCTCTTATTTTCTTCGAAAATTCGGCTAAAAAATGTTATTGACGCTGTGACACATTCATGTTTTGAAAACTTACAGTACGTTAATAATGAATGCAAATTTTTTTAAATTTGATTTCTCCATAATTGGTTTTTAAACATGTTTAATCGTTTTTATATTTGAGAAGTTTAAGCTATTACAAAATGAGAACTTGTAAAAAAAAAGACAAAATAGAGGAAAATGGAAATTTCATTACTAGCCCAACCTGTTGATGTCCTGCATTAGTTATTTCTCAGAAAAACAATGTAAGTTCTCTGTTACCTCATGTTGAAAATAGTACATTTCACAAAAATAATACTGTCAATAATGGTTTTTCACAAAAACAACTGATGCCATTTGAACACATGATGTGTTATTTTTTGCAAGAATGTTGTTATTAACATCCTTCCACAGAATGCCAACCTCAGTATTATTAATATTTTATAATAAGTTGACTGTTTTATTGGTTGGATTGGTTATACAGGATGGGGCAATATTTCCTTTACCATTTCAGGAGGCCAACAATAAAAAACTAAACGTGGTATGAAAAATGTATTTATACTCACTTATTCTACGAGCCATAAGGTTTTACATTAGATAGTTTTAAACAAAATGTCATTAAGATTGACAACCCCCATTTTTAATGCAATTCTGAAGTCTTAATTGATAGTTAGCCATCACTTGTTGTCAGACGTTGATCCAAGAGACCACAATTTTCAGGCGAATGGCTGTCTTCAAGGCAGTAAAATCTTGCTGTCAGTGTTTGTACACTTCAGCTTTGAGCTAACCACAAAGGAAAAACTGACATGAAGTTAAGTCCGGGGATCGTGCACGTCATTGAACATCACCCCTCATTGCAATGACTCTAGAAACATCTGCCTCACAACTTCCATTGATCTCCGGGCCGTATGTGCTATCGCCCCAATCTTGTTGAAACCATACATGGTCAAGGTCATTAAGGTTTGGTCATAAGAAGTTTTGCAACTTGTCAATGTATCGTTCAGATGTGTCAGTGACTGTCACTTCCTCCTCTTCAAAAAATAGGAGCCAATGATTCCATGACTGCTTCGAGCACACCAAGTGGATACCCTAGGGCTGTGTAGTGGTGTTTGGTGCAACTCTCTTCATTCCAATTGCGAAAGTTTTGCCAATTTACTGAGCCTTAGTGGTGGAAATGAGCCTCTATGCTGAACATGATGATATCGGTAACTGGAATACCGTTAAGAAGCTGCTGACTTGGTTTTCGAGATCCCTTGTTAACAGTTCATGTACAATCACCATTTTGTATGGGTGAAAACGAAGATGTTTGTGCAAAATACGGCGTACTGAGCGACTTTTCACACAACATTTTTAAACGTACGAGCACTGCATGGTTGACCACTCCCTTCCCTTGACTTCCAGTTGCAGAACTCGTAACGCTAAAATTTTGAACCCAATTTGTTGGTTTCGAGGGATTGTGAACCAAAGGGTCTAAATCAAAGTTTCTTCAAAGTGCACGTTGACTACAGAATTTCCGTTAGTAAGAAACGCTTCAATAATTAACCCCTATTGATCACCTGGCCAAGCCATTCTACTGACAAGTGACAAACCTTAGGTTCCCCCCGAGTAAAATGGTCCCTTCCCCCACTCTCTAGGACCACCCCAAGTGACGCTATCCCTCATCGAAATGGTAAAGGAATATTGCCCCATCCTGTATTATAATACAATTATGTCAGGTCCAATTTAAAAAATGCAAAACATCAACAAAGGAAGGTGTTATTACAGATACAAAAGTCAGAGGCTTAGCACAATCATGTTAACCATAAAGGCAAATTTTTAAGTGAGAAATGTTTTGAAGAAAATTGAAAGTAATTAGGCCTATAATATTTATGTTTATATGTGAACATAGGTAAAATACCAGCAAAAGAAGATTCTGTGAAATATTCCGTTTTTTATAGTATTGATGTTCAGAATCCTTTCAATTTTGTAAGTAACGATATCCAACAACAAACTGGCATATACAAGATCAAATGTAGCGACTACCCATGTTATTATATAGGCCAAACCGGGCGATCTTTTTGCAAAAGGTTTAAAGAACACCTAACGACAAAAAAATTCAATAATAAGTCATCCAGTTACGCCCAACACCTTTTAGATAGTAATCATACTTATTAACTTATTCCAATTACAATACTAATATGGAAATAATGCACGTATGCAGAAAGGGTCGCTATGTGAGCGCCATAGAGGAATACGAAATATATAAAGCCAAAAAATGTGATTCCACACTTACTAAACGACCAACTCGCATTCTATTCTAACATGTTGTTTGACATACTAATTGAAAAGCCCCCCACCTTAAACCAACAGGAGTAAGATATATGAACCAAACTTCAACTCAGTTGCTTCCGAGTAGTTAGGCGTGTACGTCATCGAACATAACTACATTTTAATGAACAGTATTATTCTTTTAACGATCTCCACCGGAGTGAAACTTATGTTTGTGCTACTAGTGTTGTATTATGTGTGTTAATGCTTCTAATGTCCCGACGATGGTCGAATTGACCGAAATTACAATAGAGAAATAAGGTAAGACAACATAAATTTTTAAAATAGGATAAGTTGACGTATAACAAGATTTAATTAATATCACTAATGTTTGATTTTTCAATAAAATGTCCAATATAATTTTTAGTATAGGTACTGCATTTTAGTGAAACACTTTCAGATACTTAATGCCAGCTGAAGAAGTCGAAGGTTCAGAAGAAGATTAATGTTTCTGCTGAAGATTATTCTCAGAAATCTGAAAAACAACAAGGGGTAGGAAGTATTCGACTCCTTGCTTAAAAACGCCTATATTTTTCAAATGGATTGTGTAATTAGTTTATGTAATACAGCATAAAATCACAGTTCTTTAGTGTCTGCAGTAGTGCATGTTGGGTCTATTATTGATGAAGAAGCCATCCTGATGGTTCGACCATATTTAAGGGTTTAATTTTAATCTTAGGCCTAGATATTTTTTCTCCAATCTAAAATTCTTTTGATATTATGAGGTTAAAAACAGTGAAATAAATTAAAGAACTTGGTGGAATAGTTGGAAAGTGCCAAAACACGCAAGTATTAACAGTAGAATAAACATATATATCACTAAAAAATAGACTTTTAAAAAATTGAACATTTCTGCAAGATTAGAACATTATCGAAATAGAACAATTTTTTTTATCTGCCTGTAGGTATAAACTTTTTGTAAATTGGTAAAATTTATTAATTGCATTGCATCTTTTATTGAGCTCATTATTTTTAATGTTATCATTGATTTTTGTGTTATATATTTTCATTTCTTGGTGTATATAATGTTGATTAATATGTGTGACAGGTACCCCTCACCTC
Organism: Philaenus spumarius; assembly: GCA_018207615.1. Taxonomy (NCBI): domain Eukaryota; kingdom Metazoa; phylum Arthropoda; class Insecta; order Hemiptera; family Aphrophoridae; genus Philaenus; species Philaenus spumarius. The sequence goes on along the minus strand of JAGFPH010014399.1, from coordinate 10,242 downwards.
ATAAACAATTATAAATAATAAGTAAAGATACTTAATAATAAAGGGTCCACTAACAGCGGACATAGTATATTCTTGGCTAAAGGTACATTGCTGAGAAGACGAAACCTAGTTAACCAAGGGAGGGGGACGCTAGATGAAAACATCCAGAGATGCATTGGTTAGTCTGTAAATTTAAATCAAGGTTAAATTTTCTGATATTGAATAATTTTTTAAGATAAGTGTTATGATCAATGGTAACGTAAATAGTCTCTAGAATCAAATAGCCTAGGTTTACCTACAGTCCATAGTTTTTAATAAATATAATTTTTTTTTTATTAGTCAAAATCTATAAACCCATTTTTTTATACAGTTTAAACTGATTAATATTTTTTATACAATGCTTCACGTTGCATGGTAAAAAAACATAGCTATAGAAAGTTCAAGAAAATGTATTGTTTTTTTTTTTTTGTAATTCCTGAAATTACTGTTTTTTACTTTCTCACTATACTATAGTATAGTGATCGCAAAAAACAATCGTTGAGATTTTTGTAGAAATATCCATTTTGGGACCCCCTGAGTCCAAAAAAATGTTTTTTTACAAAATGTATGTCTGTATGTATACAAATTTCTGGAGTTGTTTTTCAAAATTTTTCAAAACCTTTTTTCGTGCATCTATACGGAATTAATTGACGTGTTTGGTGCAAATTTATTCGAAATCGATCTAGTAGTTTTCTCTCTAGATAATAATAATAATATTTATTAGTTAATCTCCTACTTTAATAAATCACCTGTCCTCTCCCACCCCACCTACAATTATGAAGTCACAGTGAATCTGTTTAATAATTTAAATATGTTTGTGTGTGAGAAAGTATTTGCCAGTTCCTGGTACCGTTTATTTTTATAAGTGCTGTTTTTGAAATGAAAACCTCATTTGTATTATGATTGAGTTTGTAGAGTTGTTATTAAAAATACACTTTTTTTAAACGTATGTAGATAGTACCATTGTATTTGGATAACCTAATAGAACTCCGATCCAATGCAATATTTTAATCCACTGGAAATTCAACGATAGTGGCGCTATCTGTTGGGGAAACGACGGAAGCGGTGTGAAGCACCAATGCTACCAATGATTTCTTCCTAGCGCTACCTCGCGGCGCGATCATGCACTATTTTCCCGACAACCTTATTTTCGGCACACAGCCCCCGTATGCATGCATGATCTATTTTATTATTCATGATCTATGATAGTACCTAAAGGAAGCTATATAAAATGTTCAAATTTAAAAGTGCAGGCAAACTTACATAATTTGCCGATTTTATACATAACAGGTGCTGTAACAGCAAGAGCAATTAAGTAGTATTTCCACATCCAATGATTCTTGACATAAAACTTCCAAGGAAACTGCATAACTTTAGCAGTATAGGTATAAGGGTATTTCATGGGTCTTCCTGGTGGTGCATCTGCCATTTCTAAAAAAAAAACAAAACTTAATCAGTATAATTCATCAGATATAGCATGACTTCTCAGATGCGCTGGCGGAGGGAAGAGTTTAGGCAAGTGGAGGGGAAGAAACACCACGCTACTATCACTATTAGACAGCCTTGTGTTGTATTACTTGCACCGTGTAAATATATATATATATATGGGACTTTTATATCTATACATATAAATAGAATAAGAGTTTTGTCTGTACACTGTTGAAAATAGTGTGATTTTTTGTTTATTAATACACCAAAGAATCCGAAACAAGCCTTTTCTCAATTTCTGTCTGTCTGTCGAGTTTGGCTGTGAAACACTTTTCTACCCCCAACTTTGATTTGACACTGCCTTCCAGTAAACCTAATCATACAAATATAAACAATAACAATAAACAACATCAACAATACTAAAAAAACCAATAATCAACAGCGCTAATTGAATAATAATAAATACAGTAGAACCCCTCTTTACCCTGAACTCAAGACCCTGGCCGGTTGATCCGAGGTTCCGTAAAAAATAGTTTTTTGTTCAAAAATAACCTACATATTTCATAAATAATACGACCACGCAGCTGAACCGCTGATGTGAGTTGAGCGAATTTCCAAAATTAAATTTATGTATGTTTTTGGGTTTCAAACAACTATTTGGGAAATTGATCTACTCACGAAGGTGCTGCCAGCATGTACCAAACATATTGCCATCGGTCATCACGGGAAAAGCCGTGGATTTAATTCTGATACTTTTACGGTATTTTATGTTTTGATTGTTTTTGGGGGAACCAGATGGGCTATAAGGTCGCGTAAAAAAACAAATGAGGCAAATGCTCTTAACCTCGCCTTAGTGTAAGTTTACACCATCTGTTTTTTTTTTCTTCCGTTGCATTACGATTCTGTTATCTTCTAAAAACGGAAGGGGAGGGACAGGTTGTTCAAATTATCCGTTTTGTCATCCCGCAGTCTGTCCGTTAGTACCACGTCGTCTTGAAAAAAGATCGAGAAAAAAATAAAATTTGTTCGAGATAACGAAAACGGAGGAGAAAACCGGATAAACGCAACTGACAAGGTGGCAACAACACTACTATAGTTCATTCACCATGAGTTTAAAGTGTAGCTCCTCCCCCTACGCAATACTTAAGGCCCGGGCAGACTGTGTCAGACTAACCCAGGGACCGGTTCACCTGTAGGGTGGGCTAGAGAAGAAAAAGTTTGTTTACTAAAAACTGCTGTGAATCATACGCAGAGTTGCCTGTTGCACATGCGATGTTCGTTTTCCTCATTGGCCCAAATCCCTAACGTCGGCCATTGTAAGGTTGCATTTCACTTTAAACTCTCGGTGAATGAACTATAGTGCCTAGCTGTTGTATCTAATCCTTCTTTCTGGCGGACCCTGTGTATTCTTTTCACCAGATGCTTGTTGCGGTAACTTCCTTCCCGCAAAAAGATGGAAAACGTGAAGGAAACAAAACTAACTTTCATTCCAATTTCGTTTCACGCGTTTTCATCAAGCTAAGGCTCTACGCATGTTTCTATTTAACTTATTTGTATAACAATAAATATACTTTTTTTCACGAACGTCTTTTTAATTTCTGCTGTTTTTATGTGTAAAAAATCGGTATTTTTTCGGAACTCTGTTCGGAATAGCGGGACTCTACTGTACTGTATATTGTACATATATACAGTATTTTGTCAAATAAAATTGGTGTAATTAAATCTTTGATTGTGGAGTTAATTTTTTACAGTACAGTAAGGACTATACATGTATTTTTACCTCTTCTTTCCCTGGTCCCCCTCCAACTTCGAATTATCCAAGTTTGACTGTATAATTATCCAATTAATTTTTGTTTTTTCCATACTTTACTGGATTTGAGTTTCGTATTTTACTTTCATACGATACTTAGATTCTAACATGTAAGTAAAAAAAAATGAATTCAAATATTATACTTTAATGTGTTTATTGTAAGTAGTGTACTTCATGTTTAGTAAAAAAAATGATGTTGTTAGGATATATAGGGCCAGAGTAAATAAAATTATTGCACTATAGTTAAAAAAAATACCGTGCCCTATTTTTTTACTAGCCTATATTGCTAAACTTTCAATTACTCTGGTTCTATATAGGCCTATCCTATGAACATGATTCTTTTACTAAATTGTAAAAAAATATATACTATGTTACAATTTAGTATTATTATTCTGTGAGAAGCCTCACGTTGGGAAAGCCAAATTTATAATACAAATTTGATGTCAATTTGTCAAATTAATATAACTTCAAAACTTAGGCTTATATTACTAAAACTAGTATCTCTACTACAAGAATAAGAAACACATTAAATGTTAAATTTCTTTTAATATACTTTTCTTAATATCGTCTTGCAATTTGTTTTACAGATATTTATTTAGCTCTTTACTCTTATCTCGGGTTCTTTACATGGGTTGGTGGCCTCTATTTCATATGTAATTTTAATCAGTATAATTTTTATAACTATAGGCTATAGGCCTACATAAATTGGTTCTTAAAATTAAAATTCATTAAAGTTCAAATTAAGTTTAAATATTATTTAGAATTTAAAAATTTATACAGTTCACATAGATATTAAGTTAAATTTTGTAGTTTCTCCTGGTTACAAATGAAATGGATTATTATTACCTCAAATTCTGTGGTTTATTTCAAATTGATATATTATTATACAAATGTACTTGCAATTCTTTTCTATTTGATTTTTATATTCTTCTATATAGAATTATCCTTATAAATAAAACTGAGAATCTGTGTGTGTGTGTGTGGGTCGCCGTACGGACAAATTATAGAGAGTTAAGCCATGAAATTTTCAGGAAATGTTCCTTAGGTAATGTAGTTTTGCACCTATGTCTTAGTTTTTTGTATTTCCTCTAGGGCTTTGACCCACGGGCACCCAAAAAAATGCAATGTTAATCTTATGGAGTGAAAAAGACGTAAAAATCAAAACATTTGTCTGCTATTAAACTAACACAGCTGTGGTATATACTGTTTATTTTAATTCACTGCCATCTAAATTAGACATATGGGTTAAACTGCATTATAAATAAAACATAACGTATGTTTTTATAAGGTACCATTGGGGGTTGGCGTGCGGAGCACGCAGGGGTCTCCCCTAGTTTTAAATATGATTGTTCCACAAGCATAAATACATGTAACATTTACAAAATCTGTACTGGTACTGAATTTTAAGAATGGAAAATTTTCAATTGTTCTCCTGGGTTCAACTGCCTCACTTACTAAAAGTCAGTGATTTGTCTTTACAACGGCATTGGTTTTTATATAAAACATATATTTTTTAAATATGTTCACCTTTCTTTTCACTAAATTTGTTAAACTTGTTTTACCATTATAATTGGTGATAATTGTCCATAATTTTACATAAATTAAATAGTTTCTTTAGTTCTTTACACTTTATATATTTTATATAATTTATTATTTCATCGATTTGCAATTTCTGACTTGCATTGGAACAGCTGTTGTTTTTCCATTTCATATTTAGTTCAGTTTAAAGTAGTTTTTTTGTTGTAACCACTACCATGATATAAAATATTTATTTCACTAAACACTTTCCCTTTCTTATCAAACAGATTCTTAATTCAACCTAGTTTCACAATTTTATTTAAATCTATAATTATTATACTATCATGAAATAAAGTTACATCAAAATATTTACAATGTTTGTATTTTAGGTTATCTTACCAATGTTATTAACAAATTGTTTATTAAATTAGGTAGGTATAGATATATAAGGTAGGTTTTAATTAATTTAACTCTTGTTTATCTAATAATGCTTACTTCATAATTACTTATTTAAGTTACTTATGGTTATTTTAAGCTCTAGGCTTTTAGTTAACTTTTGACATTCATTTATAGGCCTAGCCTATGTTAATTTATATTGACATTATTTATGCCTTTTAATTCATTTAGGCCACCAAATTAAGTTATCAATTTATATAAATGTTATAATACACTAAAATAAACACAGCAATGTATGTTACCAGCCCAATGCTTGTTTTTCGCAATACTTATTAGAATTTAGTTTTGTTTCGTAGCCCTTGAAATACCAAACAAAACTCAAATTTTGACAGGTATTAAAAAATATATATATTATTGGACAAATTTAGTTTTGTGTGTTTATTGTAGTTTATTTATTTCTTAACAATTTGTGTAGAGTTCCGAAGTGGACCAAAAGTGCAATAATTTTTCATTCTTGTAAAACTACGAAAGGGAACAAGTACACCATTTGGCTAGTGAGTAATAATTTAAAGAAATTGACCCATTTATGACCAAATATACCATCCAAACTGTCAAGCAAGACTTTCAGTATAACTCATGAAGATAAACATGTAATAATTGGTCGAACCCAAAAACAAGACATCAAGAAGAATAAAGTATATTGGTGAGATGCTTCCAATCTATTAGGCTACTAAGCCTAATTTATCCTGCTGTATAATTAGGGTAGAATTTCAAAGACTACTGAGTTAAAGAAAGTCGTTGAACATTATTTTCCATATTTATATAACTTGTACATTTGTGAACAAACTTTGAACTAAGTGTTACCCAAATATACCATTGCATACACTTACAACCACATTGCACTATCATAAACATTATTAATGACTATTTTTCATGTAATATAATTTTAGTCCTTAACTTGTGTGTTACATTATTTTGTTTACTTTTATCCTAATCAATACTTGGGAAAAGTTGGCACCAACCCACTGAGGTTAAGATTTCTTGTGTGTTATTTAATAGATAAAGACAATATTTAAACCAATTAAAACTATTTATTCATATTTAAACCCCGAGACTATTATAAAGACAACTTTAGCGCTAAAGAGCAAAATAGTCAGCACTTGGAGGGTTAAGTAACAAAATAACACCGTCACAAATATGTGACATTAGTCTATTTTAATTAAACCAAGCGTCGCACATTTGTGGCATCAGTCTGTGGATAGAAACCAGCCGACTCTTAAATGCGACGCTAGTCTATAAGTACGGAAAAATTTTAGTATAGTGGTAGCGGGTTTTTTTAGCTTGCAATACAGCCGCGATAAAAGAAGTAACTTAATGCTATTCAAAAATGCTGCTGTTGTTTTATAGGTATTTGTTTACTTTAACTTGTCAATCAAAACTACTATAAACACACAAACCTGAACTTTTTTCTTAATAAATATAGTATTTATACACTTCACTGATGCCTGGAAACCAATATTTAACCATCTTCAACACGTACAACATTAAAAACTTTCAAATAAAAAGTTCCTTATGGAGGGAGAATTACATTGTAAAGTGCCGACATGTTTTTCTCACCGATCTACCAGCGTTGCCGGATTGTCTAGTTGTTTTTTGTTTTGAAACGAACAGTTTAGGCAACTCATTCGAATTATAAATAATGTGATAATACGACGAAATATTATAATTATACAAATATTATAATCTTACTGTTATCGGCAAAATACTGCGACTAAACAGTTTAGGTAAGTACTCTAGTTTTTTTTTAATTCTAATTATATAAAGTGATAATACGACGAAATATTATAAATATTATAATCATACTGTTATCGGCAAAATACCGTGACTAAACAGTTTAGGTAACTCCTCTAGTTTTTTTTTATTGTAATTATACAAAGTGATAATACAATGAAATATTATAATTTTATATATATTATAATCATACTGTTATCGGCAAAATACTGTGACTAAACAGTTTAGGTAAGTCCTCTAGTTTTTTTTTATTATAATTATATAAAGTGATAATACGACGAAATATTATAGCCTAATTATACAAATATTATAATCTTACTGTTATCGGCAAAATACTGTGACTAAACAGTTTAGGTAAGTACTCTAGTTTTGTTTTTATTCTAATTATATAAAGTGATAATACGACGAAATATTATAATTATACAAATATTATAATCATACTGTTATCGGCAAAATACTGTGACTAAACAGTTTAGGTAAGTCCTCTAGTTTTTTTTTAATTATAATTATATAAAGTGATAATACGACAAAATATTATAATTATATAAATATTATAATCATACTGTTATCGGCAAAATACTGTGACTAAACAGTTTAGGTAAGTCCTCTAGTTTTTTTTTATTCTAATTATATAAAGTGATAATACGAAGAAATATTATTCAGTACAAAACCTATTGTTCAATTTGGCAACGTTGATAAATTTCCATTTTAAATACGCAGTTATAGTGTACTTTCTATTGTTCGATGTGTTTGTTTTGGTAAAATACATTTTGTTACATTATTTTCAAATTTTTTTGCTTTGTGGATACTTTTGGGGTTAATATTGTTTACTTTATTTTATTCTTACATGTTTGGTGTATGTGAAGAGATTTATTTTGTTATAATTACGTCAAATATCGCGGAAAAGTCGAAACTTAACCTATACAATTTCAAGTTTTATTTCTTTCATAACTCCTACAAATATTATTTGCCGGGAAATTTTTTGTTGTTTCTACTATCAGTTAGGTGTGTTCTTTCATGTTATATCAAATTCCCTTAGAAATCGATTGACAAGTTAAAGTAAATTTTTACCGTTTTATATTTTCTTTCTGTGTTGTAATACTATCTATAACTTTTGTAAATGACTGTTATGATTTGCGTTTTTAGACTTAGTCAAGTGTCTAATTTCAGAATGTGTTTAAAATTATTTTAATTTCAATAGTCACCCTCATCTACACTAGCCTCGAGGCTAGTGTATATGAGGGTGACTAACAAAAAATTTTTTTGGTAGTAACAAAAATACCAACTTTTGTTATTTTACATATTTTATAAAACTAAACCAAACTTTGACTAATAGTTTAACCCTTCATTGGTCGCGTCACGGTTTAATCGACCGGGGTTTTCGTACTTTACTTATAAAAACTGAGTGGAGCTTTTAAGATCTTCCACCCCTCCCATACCTTCACACACTCTTTCACTACTCAGTTATGCCAATGGCACTTTTCCCGGATGCTTCAGTTGGCAGCTGTACTGCAATCGTTCTACCAACTGGTCTTTTCCACCGTGCACGACCCTTCACATTAGTAATATTTTAGTGTTTCTGTTGTTCAGAACAATATTCTTTATTTTACTGCCAAGATGAATATAAATGAATACGAAAGTCTTTTAAATCTTTGAGGTTATAATATGAATATAAATACAACCTTTTATTATTAATATATATTCATTTATACAAATTTAAAGAAGAGATACCCATTCCTTTAACTTCGGAAACATTTGTAGGTGTTCGTATTCTAGTAAGAACAATATTTTTTATAATGCTTATAAAACAACAACAAATGTTAAACATTTTATTGAAATACACTGTAAAACTTGATTTGTGTAACAATATGCATGTTAAATAACATTTTACCAAATAAACTACCTTTTTTAGAAATTTTTTAAAATTATTTACCAAACCTGGTGGAATCCACCGTGTACGACTCCTTACCTAACTATTATTGACGCGACCAATGGAGTGTTAAAAACGAGTAACTAAGTTCACCTGTAAAATTAAGTAGGATATTCTTTAAATTTAATTAAAGATATTTTCACTTAGCCCTAAATGAAAAAAATAAGATTTTACAGACCAAGGTCAAATAGTTGTCTTATAGCCTATCAACAGATTTTACTAAAAAAAAAAAGGGTAATATTAATATGAAGTAACGATTCTTTCTAAGTAGTGATTTCCTTATTTTACACAAGTTTAACTACAGGGTTATTTATAAAAACGTACTCTTACCTATTCTTTGGGACCAAATTACTTTTGCCTAAAAAGAATATGGCTTCAGAACAGAACAGCTGAATAGCAGAAAGACAGAAAGACTAGGTGAGAAGAAGAATAAATTTCCAGTGTTGCCAATTATTTAATATTCTACTTGGCTTGAATACAACGTTGCCAGATTTGTAATCACACCTTTGATGTTAAAATAATTCGACCACGCAGCTAACCGCTGACGTGAGTTGAACAAATTTCCAAAATTAAGTTTATAGGCCTATGTTTTAGGGTTTCAACCAATAATTTGGGAAATAGGTCTACTCACGACTGTGTTGAATAGCTGCCTCTGTGAACGAAATATATTAGTAGAATTTGTTTGCCCCTAAGTCTCAAGCTTCAACTCACGCGCTCCTTCCTTACAGTCGTAGCGGAAAAACTAGCTTTGTGAGTTTGCACCTCGATCTTGTGGCCTTTTGTTATAAACTTCGCTTCGCTCGCAGCGTAAAAACTCGTCCGTCGGCCTCAGATAAGAAAATAAAATCCACCACGTGGCTTTGAACCTGGTACTTTTATGGTAGTTTACGTTTTGATCGATTTTGGAGGAACCAAGCGAGATATAAGGTCGCCTAAAAAAACAAAATGTGCAGAATAACATCCTACATTTATATTTTTAGAATTTTTTTTTTAAATTTCATTCTCGTGGTAAAAATTTCAAAAAATAATTACTTCCGGTCAAAAAACGTACTTCCGGTTGCTGGATTCTTTTGGCTAACGAACTCGCCCGAGCAACATAAAAAACCAACATGTGTACCAAATTTGGACCAAATCAGACTTAAAATGCGGCCGCTAGAGTGCGAACACATATATACATATGATTTTTTTAAAAGCATTCTACGCAGTTTTTAAAGCAAAAAAAGAAAATGTACAGGTTTATATTGATTGGTTGAGAAATCTGGAAGATATGTTAAAAAAATACCAAAAAACGAACATTTGTGAATTTTTAAACAACGATAACTTTTGAATGCGTCGTTCGATTTTCATTTTT
>JAGFPH010014398.1:6439-16940 GCA_018207615.1 Philaenus spumarius | reverse complement strand
AAACAAAATACAGAACAACTAGGCCTACAATTAAAACTAAATTCTGAAGAACTAAAAAATGAATTTAAAAGGGAATTAAAACTAAATTCTGATCAAATAGAAGAATTAAAAAATGAATTTAAAGGGCAATTAAAACTAAATTCTGAAGAATTAAAAAATGAATTTAAAGGGGACTTAAAACTAAATTCTGATAAAATAAAAGAATTAAAAAATGAATTTAAAGGAGACTTAAAGCAAAATTCTGATAAAATAAATAAATTAAACTTAAAAATGGAAGGCATGAAAGATGAATTATTAGACAAATTTGAAGACAAGATAGACAGAATGAATTTAAAGAACAAATACCGTAAGAGCAAATTATGTTGAATTGGAAAGGGATGTTAGAGAAAATTGTCAGAAATTAGAAGATAGATTCATTGAACAAAGTGAAAGAACCAATGGGGAAATAATTAATATAAAGTTAGATATTAATGAACAGAGTCAACAAATAGAAAAATTAGAATCGAAGAACGTTGAAATAGGACAAAACATAAATAAATTCAGGGAAAGATTAGATGAGACAGAGGAGAGTTTAAAAAAGAGCAGAACTTTTGGAAATAGTACACCACAAGTTATATATATAGGAAATGAAAGTCATAATACTGATTTAAGCATGCCTAAATTTAACGGAAGAAATTTAAATCCGGTAGAATATATAAAAAGTTTAGAAAGATATATATATAAAATGCAAGAAAGAAGGAACAAGGAGGGAAGAGAATGTTTAAATATTAGAGAAATAATGGATATGTCATTAGAAGCGAATGCAGCACGATGGTAGCAGATTGTCAGGGAAGAAATAGAGGATTTAGATCAATTAAAAGAGAGACTATATGAAAAGTATTGGAATGATGAAATGCAGAATGGAATAAGGAACAGATTAGAGGTAGAAAAATTTAGACCAGGTGGAGCGTTAAATAGAGCAGAATACTTTATAGAAAAGGTAATACAGATGAGGAACTTGACACCGACACCAACTGAGGATGAAATTGTTAGGAGATTAGCACGACATTTTGATGAAAAGGTTAAGGATGCACGAAAAGTTCAGAACATAAGTACGATCCGTGATATGGAGAAATTTTTAAATGAAGAAGATATAGAGGAGAAAAATGAAATGATTAGAAATAATGAAGATTCAAGAAGAAAATATAGGCAAACAGAAACAGAAAATAAAATTAGACCGCAGTTTACTGAAAACAAATTTGGACAATATACACAAAACCGAGATAGAAATTTAAATAGATTTGAACAACAAAATAATCGAAATTTTACTTATAGACCACCATACGCAGGAAACGTATTTCAATATAGGCAAAATCAAAACGAATTTAATAAGGAAAGATACGGACAAGGTTTTGAAGATAGAAGATATAAAATAAATAGCCCACCGAGGAATATGGTGCAATTTCAGAGAGATGTACCAAATAGAACAAGGGAATTCAATAGAAACGGAGAAAATAGAAATAATAGAGAAGTAAATCTGATACGTGCAGAACCAGAAAAGAAACAGGAGGAGGTTTTATGTACTGTAACTCCGGCTTTAAACCACTAGGCACTGAAACATCAACTATAGGCCTAGATAAAGTGAAATTAAAACACATAAAAGAATCGGAAACAGATATTTCAGTGCAAAGATTAAAAGAAAAAGAAGAGTTAACAATGAAAATTAATAGGCCTAATGCAAAAGAAGAAATAGTAATTACTACAGTGTTATGTGACAGAAATTTTTTAACAAGATGTGACAAAGAAGAGGGAGAAAATAAATTTGAAAATGGTTATAATAAAAATAATCCTGAAATAAAATTGAAGATAGGGGTCATGGAAATTAGAGGTCTGATTGACACAGGAAGTAATGCCTCGTGTATTCAACAAGAATGGTTTACACAAAATCGAAACAAATTTGGGAGGATTGAAGAATTACCGGTTACGGGAATTAATATTGTAACTGCTACAGGAAAGAAGAGTCGGCGAATTCAAAAAATAGTGATGTTGGAGGTAGAATTAAATCGAATAATATATCATATGCAATGTTTGTAATACCAGAATTATTAAGGGAAATTATAATTGGAATGGACAGTATACAGGAGTTGAAAATGAAGCTTGATTTCAGAATGAATAGTATAATGATGGAGTATAATAATATTAGTGAGATAATGAGAATGGATGATGCGAAAAGTGATGGAATTAGATGTGAATTAATAAGAAATGGAGATTGTGAAGTGATACAAACAAACAGATATGATGAATGGAAAAGTAGAGAAGGTGAAAGTAAATATGATACGCAATACAATGATAGTAATTTAGTCAAAAATGAAGGTTTATCAGAAGAACAGATTATGACAGAAATAAATAAGATAGACTTATTAAATGATATGCAGAAGAGACAACTAACAAACCTTTTAATTAAATATAAGACCATATTTTCTAAAATACCCGGCAAATGCAATTGTTACTCACATAAGATCAAAATTAATAATAATAAACCATTTTTCCAAAAGAGTTATCCAATCCCAATAAAATACCAAGATGCAGTTCATAAGGAGATTCAGAGTATGTTAAAACAAGGAATAATAGAAGAAAGCATTAGTCCATATGTAAATCCTATTGTAGTGGTTATTAAAAAAAATAATGAAGTAAGACTATGCTTAGACGCAAGAGAAATAAATGATTTAATTATACCAGATTATCAATGTAATAGGGGAGTAAATGAAATTTTAAATAAGGCAAGAGTCACCGAATGGTTAAGTACAATAGATTTAACAAACAGTTTTTGGCAAATACCATTAGAAGAAGAATCAAGGCAATACACAGCTTACCAATACAGAGGAAGAACTTATCATTTTAAAGTAACACCATATGGTTTATCCACGTCACTAGCAGCTTTAGTTAGAGGACTACAAAATGTGATGAAAGACGAGACGGAAGAATTTACCATGGTTTATGTTGATGACCTGGTATGTATGTCAAATAGCTTTGAACAACATTTAAAACATCTGGAGACTATATTTTTAAAATTTAAAAACGCTAACATGACCATAAAATTTGAAAAATCTATGTTTTGCCGTAAGGAGATCCCATTTTTAGGATTTAAATTAACCACAAAAGGACTAATTGCAAATGATGACAAAATACAAGCTATTCAAAATTTTCCAACACCAAAAAATCACAAAGATGTAAAGGGATTCATAGGCCTCGCAAATTATTATAATAAATTCATTGAGAAGTATTCTGACAAAGTTAAACCATTATTACATCTAACATCAAAAAATACCAAATTTAAATGGACAAAAAAGGAAGAAGAAGCTTTTAATGAGTTAAAGGAAACATTTCTAAATACAGTAATGTTAGAATATCCTGATGAAAATAAAATGTTTATATTGCAAACTGATAGTAGCAATTACGCAATAGGGGGACACCTTTACCAAATAAAAGAAATTGGGGAAAAGGCTGCTATAATGTTTATGAGTAGAACATTAAAGGGAGCTGAAATAAATTATTTCACAACTGAAAAAGAAATGTTGGCTATTATATTTTGCTTACAAAAGGCAAGACCTTTAATCTTAGGAAGAAGAATTAAAATTGTAACGCATCATCAAGCTCTGACATTTATAAAAAAGTGCAGATTACTAAATTCCAGACTATCTAGGTGGATTCTTCTTATACAAGAGTATGATTACGAGATTGAGCATTGCAGAGGGAGTGAAAATGTAGTAAGCGACACCCTGAGCAGGAACCCATGTGATAAAACAACAGAAAACGAAAATCCTCAAATTGTGATTTCATATTTGAAGCGAGTAGTTGATCAGGAATTCATGCAAAATTTAAATGATTTACAAGTTTGGCAACAGGAGAGTGAAGATACAAAATTTATAATTGATAATATTCAAAATTATACAAATATTTACAAATTGGAAGAAGAAATTTTAATTCGGAAATGCAAACAGATTTGGAAAATTGTGATCCCACAAAATTTAATATCAAACTTGGTAATAGCATGTCACAAATTTTATATGCATTGTGGTATTGCAAAATGTGTTAAAATATTACAAGAAAAATTCACATTTAGAAGAATGATCCAAAATGTAAAAAGTGTAATAAGAACCTGTGTAATATGTCAAAAATGCAAGACAACCAATCAAACCAGTTTCGGAGAAATGAAAAGCATAGTTACTGAGAAGCCTAAAGACCAATTATCGATAGATTTTTATGGACCATTACCGACTGGAAGCAGAGGTATGAAATATTTATTTGTAGTAATGGATACACTTTCAAAATTTGTACAAGCTTACCCAATTAAGAAAGCAACTACACTTAGTGAAATAAAATGTATGAATGAATATATAGCAAAATTTGGAATCATGAAAAGAGTACAATCAGACCATGGAACGCAATTCACTAATCAGAGATGGGTAAGATATTTGGAAGATCAAAATATTCAACCTATATATTCACCAGTACGGAGACCTAACAGCAATATGGTAGAAAGAGTACATAAAGAAATAGGTAGATGTCTTTGGACATATTGCCACAATAACCATAGAAATTGGACAAAATTTATGCCACTTATTATTGAATTTTTAAATGAGATTCCGCATGAATCAACTGGATATATACCCCAAATGAACTTCAGTTAGATAAGAAGTCACCAAGGTTTTGGCACGATATTTTGAAAATAGAATTTTTGGAAGAAAACCCTACAAATTTAGAAGTCAAAATTGAATTAGCAAGACAGAGAATGAGAAAAAGAGGTAGTATTCGAAATAAAAGATATAATGACTCACATAAAATTATAGAATTCAAGGAAGGGGAGAAGGTGTTATTAAAGGAAAGTGGATATTCACACCACATGAAAGGTGAAATGTCAAAACTCTTTACCATTTATACAGGGCCATATAACATCAGAGAGAAAATTGGAAAAACAACATATATCTTGGAACATATAAATAGGCCAAACAAAGTTAAAGGAATGTTTCATATTACGAGTTTAAAAAGGTATTATGAAAGAGATGAAGTGATAAGTGACAGGACGAGACATTAAAGGAAAAATAAAATGTAAATATAATTTGAGTAAAGGGAGATTGCTGTAGGAATGATGTAAAAAAAAAGAATATGTTGCTTAGATTCCTAGTTTTTTTTTGTTTGTTTACCAGTTATTTTGTTAAAGTTTTGTATGTATAAAAGTTGGATACATGTTAGTTATTTTATTAAGAAAAGAGAGAAATGTTATAGTTGAAAAGATTTTCATGTATGTATTGTTATATAGTATATGTTAATAGTTAAAAAAAAAAAAATGTTACTAATAAGAAATTTACAATTTGTTTTAAAATTTTTTACAATTTTATAAAAAAAAAATTTTAATTTGGGGGACAGTTGTAACATTTAAATGACTGAAAATTAATTTCATTTATAAATGTGAAGTTTCATATATTTTTTAAATGAAGAAATTAGGCCTAGCCTAGCAGAATTTTAAAGACAAATAAATATACAGTTAAAAAATGTTAAAACAATAAAAGTCACTATAAATAACTAAATTAAAATGAACTAATTAACCTATTTTAAATGTTAAACCTACCTTTGTTCTTATAATAATGTTTTTTAAGAAACAGTTAAAGCATAACCTCAAAATTTAGATTCGATCGTATTTTCAAAATTGTAAATAATGTTAAATTTGTTAAATGTGCAGAAATAGTTTGAATGTATAAAATAGCATAATATCATAGATCATGAATAATAAATAGATCTTGCATCCATACGGGGGCTGTGTGCCGGAAAAAAGGTTGTCGCAAAAATAGTACATGATCGCGCCGCGAGGTAGCGCTAGGGAGAAAGCATTGGTAGCATTGGTGTTTCAAACAGCTTCCTTCGTTTCCCCAATAGATAGCGCCAAAAAAGTCGAATTTCCAGTGGAACAAAATATTGCATTGGATCGGAGTTCTATTAGGTTATCCAAATACAATGATAATATATAGTTAAATTAGGATATAAGAAATAATGGCGATTGTAAATTAACTTTAAAATAACAAAATGTAAACACCAAAACAGCTGAGATTATAAAGTGTAAGTCTAATAAAGAAACTAAAGTGAATCCATATGATAAATCGATAACCACTAAAAGAGGCAGTGACAATATAAGGGAGTGTGATATAGGTGAATGAATATTTCAAAATTATAACTTTTAAAACATTTCAAATATTAAAAATCAAAAAATAATAACAAGAAAAGGTATGTGTTGTAAAAAAAATGGTTAAAACAAGACTTGGCAGATAATTGTAAGTTTTTCCAATACAAGCCAAATGCCTAAACAGACAAGAGATTAGATGGCAGTTTTAATTGTAGAACAGATGTTTTTAAAAGTAACCAAAGTATTGTGCAGTATTGTTTAAACCTACCCAGGGTATACACTTTTTTAAAAAAAGAACTGAAAACTATAAAACTTTCCAGGCAGAAATTTGAATAAATTTGAACAGAATAATAAAACCATTAAACAACAGAAGAATATAACAAGTTTAAACCTAAGTAGAGGTAATATCTAGCCTTATATTTTAAAGTGAACTCTTCAAAATTGAACTTATAAAATTATTAATTTCCAGCACAAACTAACTTTTAAACCATTTTTTATAATTTAGATACATTTTAGAAAATAAGATAATTAATATTAAAATCATAAATATGCATATTTAATAAATAGCCACGAACTAAATAGACCCGAGATATAAGATATTAATAAAAAATATATTTTAAAACTATAAGTAGTAATTTAATTGATCAAATGTTTTAAGTGCTATATATATATTTAATTTTGAAGGTAAATAAAATTGCAAAGATATTGTAACATAAAATAACTGTTTAAATAAAGCATTATAAAGTTGTATAAAAGAAGACTATATTATTTAATATTGTTACAATAATATAAAAGAAAGACTATTATAAATTGGCATACACAACGTGGAGCTCGATAACTAAAAGGAGAATATTAATTATAATTGTAAAAAAAAAGAAAAATTATAATCCGGACAATTGACCCAAATAAAAATTAAATGGCACTTTTAAAATATTTCTACTAAATAAACAAAACAAATATGTTGCTAGTTTGTAAATTTAGAGGGCTCATCGCTCAAACACTCATATTGCGTGACCTACTGGATGAAATCCTTGTAAAAAAATAACTGATGTATTATCTTTAACATTTTGATGTTATTTAAATTTTTGTTCATGTTAACAATGCCCAAAGCAAATCTGTTTATTTCCATTAATAAAAAAAATAATAGGGGGGATTTTAAAAACACCTGGTACCTATATAATATTCCTTTCTACTAAAATAAATAAAACCTAGCTTAAGCTATCTTACATTCTCCTTTTCATAACAAATACCAATTACTTTTTTATAGTAAAAATGGCATAAGTGTACATATGCCTACATGCTGGTATCTTTGCAAATTACCAACATTTTTATTCAATACCAATTTTAAATTTTGAATAAAAATATACATTCTTAATCTATAGGCTTTGAAAGTAACTTGTTTTCTAACATCCACAGATTATAGGCTATTTATAAATAAATTTATTGCTATTTTTATTATATAAATAATATATAAACTTTATGTAACATTCTATTCAACTTATATTTTATCGAAAAATATATTTTTAACTATCGGCACAACCCTTTAAACAAATATTTGACTTATAGATTAGGAATGTTAAAAATATAAATTCTAGGTATAATTTTATTTCTTTACAGAAAATGCCACTGTGTAGTCTTTTTCATTGACTACAGTTGCCGCACCAGACATAGCCGAAATAAATACGATGTTTTTAGAATAGTACCCCTGCCCACCCCTTCACTTGATCAAATTAAACCAAGGCACTTATTCGGAACTTTTGGCCCTATAGTAGTTGTTACATCTAGGCTATATAACATTCAGAAGGAAATAAAAAAAACACACTTAGTCCCGACATTATTATTTATTTTAGCAGTTTCATTTCTCTTAGAAACCTATTTAGCTTTAAAGAGTAGCTGTTTGTATTGCAGTGCGGAGTGCGGCTGTTTCCACAGTTGTAAGTTGTACAGAGTTTTGTAAAAAGGTTAAATGGGTTTGCATGAACACATCTTTCTTATTAAGTACAGCACAATAAAATCTGTAATTCAAATGCAATACAATATCTATTTTTCAGAATATTGGACGAGACATAATAACTGTGCAGAATGTTGTTGATGAAATAACTTCAAAGCGTCAGTTAAGGAGGCTGGTAGTTCTGCCTTATGAATTGCAGATAAAAGATGTGTTTCCTGAAAATGTAGCATTTGGTAAGTTAATTACATATTGGTACATATAATTAATGCGTATTTTTTTACCTAGTCCTCGCTCACCTATACCCTAACTATCATTTTGAAAATTCTTGTATAGGTATCTTAAAAACTATCATTTTGCTTAACATTTAAATATTGACATGATGTATTTTATTAGTAAGTTTAACTCGAAAATGTGGTTAATGCATTAAATAAATTAGCCTATCAATACTACAGAAATCAAATAAATATTTAACAAATTAAAATTTTTCTCTCTTAGTTACAACCTGTCATTGTATTGAATCCGTTGATCTTGAGATTCTTCAAAGAATGTTTTTTAAGTGTGGGAGCTGCAACAAATTTATTATAACAAATTTATATAAATAATAAATACTTAACCCTTTGGTAGACGAATATATCCACCAAGTGGAACAAGCACAAAACGTAGTAGACGTTATATCTGCAATTGCGGCAAATGCCC
Organism: Philaenus spumarius; assembly: GCA_018207615.1. Lineage (NCBI taxonomy): Eukaryota > Metazoa > Arthropoda > Insecta > Hemiptera > Aphrophoridae > Philaenus > Philaenus spumarius. The sequence goes on along the minus strand of JAGFPH010014398.1, from coordinate 8,136 downwards.
ATTTAAAATATAGGAATAAATTTAAAACAAAACTTTTACTAAATGGCAGATAAAGTCACAATATTTTCTGAAGAATTTATATTTCTAACATCAAACAGCTGGCTGCAATTATCGATAAATAATATGTGTTTTGGTAACTTGTCATCGCTACAACGCTGTAGACGAATAAATCTGCCACCACTAACAGCTGAGTTTTATGTTATTATTTTATTTTTTTTACAGTGATAATACACTTGGTACGTTTCAGTTAATTGAGTTAATTGTATTTAAGTTCAGTGTGTTATATTTAAAGTTTAAGTTTTAATTTTGGCCAATTTAGACGGATTGCAATTTGAAATTTTTTTATTATATATGATGTTTTGAACAATTCATTTTCAAGATCCTTTAGTGATTTTGAAGATAACCCAGAAGATGTTATTTTAGTTTGCACAATATGAGTGAAAGTGACTGATAATGATGTAGATAGTACTGGTGACGTACAAAGTCCTTCTAACTTGTCAACAAAAATGACTGCAGGGAGTCCTAAGATATTATGGTACAATGTCACAAACAATGACATATCTTGCTAAATTATTAGGTAAACGTTTATTCATTTCAGTAAAAAGCCTGCATATAATGCCATCTTGTAACACTGGGGCATTATAATTTTTCATATTGTTATTTATTTTATTTCACACAGAAATCTTATGTTTTACCTTTGTTTGATTAGACCTAGTTATATTCAAGTTCAGCCATTCTTTTATATAAGCTCACCAAGCAGGCCTGCAGAATATGTCCGATCGCCCGAACGAGGTTCGGGGGCAATTGGGACTGAGCTGGAGAAATTTTGGCTGGAGAAAAATAAAAAAAAAATAAGGAAAATATAAATATTTTAGGGAAAAATAGATTATAAATGAATGGGAACAAAGGTCGGCCTAATCGGTTTGTATGATACTTATACATATACCAACTTACACCCATACAGAAAGTGTGTTGTCTGTTGCAAGCTGCAAGTCGGACAGGGTTCCTATTAAATTTTCACTACACAAAATATCGTACGGCCGAGCTGCCGATACAATATTTTTGTGCCGGTTGAGGAATGGCAATTTCCTGATTCTTGACTGGCGTTCAGATACATTCGTGAGATATTAAATAATTATTATGATACCGGTATGCAAATTTTGATTAGTTTCATACAAATCATATTATTCAAGCGATAAGAATTAAATCATGTTATACCAAATTATACAACGATATTTAATGCATAGGTATTACTGATGATATTCTTCTTTTTTTTACCGAAATTTGAAATCAGTAAAATGCGTACAATGTGATGACTCATTTGTTTCCTTTTTCATTGAGTAGATGGGGGTGGAGGGATGGGGTATACTGTTATCTGTTGTATCTCATACCTTTTGTTTTGAGTTTTCGACCCCGTCCCCGTCATTTTTATAAGTAGCAAGTGGTCTAAGTGGTTGTTTATTACTGTGATGTTTAAATTTATATAGTGATTTTTTCCGTCACAATTGTTTATTATTGTGATGTTTAAGAAGCAATTTAGTGAACCATCGGATGGTTATTAAGTATTATATTTATAGTGTTATGATGTATCAAACCCCATCTTAATTGAAAAGTAATAATCAACCAATAAGTAAAAGAGAATTATCTATGACATTCATTGGCCTAGCCTACCTAAGAGAACCAACCTAACCTCTTGT